>CM076569.1:370506855-370702610 GCA_034641835.2 Pinus albicaulis
GAGGGTATAGATCCAACAAATAAATAAAATGTAAAAATCAAAATAAACAGAGGGAACCAAAATAAGCATAACTATTAACAAATATAACTGCAAAACATATAATTTATATGTTAGGTCCTTATATTACTAGTATAGTCCCTTATTTTTGTTAGTGTAACCCCCTTATTGTTATTATTGTACTCTTGTAAACCCCATTTTGTTATTTTTTTTTTTTCTCGTTTAGATTAATCCTAATTTTTTCCATTTTTTCTCCTCCCATGCCACCCACGGGTTTCGAACCGGTGACCTTACAGAACGAAGTGCCTTAACAGTGCACCCCATCTGCATTTGATGGGCACCACGTGGGTAACCCCATCTCCAGAATTTGTGCCCTTACATTATTATTGTTAGGTCGGCTAGGATTACATTGTGGCCCACTAGGATTACATTATGGCCCATGGACTCCTATATATAGAAAGGAGGTTTTGTAAATTGTATCATCCAAGAATTGTTCATTTATGTAATGTATTGGAGGTTTCCCCCTCGAAGTGGCTCATTTCTAAGGCGTGGATATCTCTTTTCTTCTATTTTTGGAGCTGGTTACTCAACATTTGGTATCAGAGCTTTGGATTCTAGGGTTTCACTGCTCCAAATAGGTCATCATGGCATTTTCGCTATAACTTTTTTTCTACGAAGTTTTAGAAGCTGAAATTTTTAGGGTGCGAAGCCGAAATCCTGAGGAAGATTTTCTAAAAATTTTAGAGCTTGGTTCACAATATTTTCTGAGATACGATCTGTGGAAGTTAGGTCTTTTTTTCAGGCTCCTAAATAGGTCATCGTGGAATTTGCGTTATAAGTTTTTTTCTACGAAGGTGCAGAATCTAAAATTTGTATGGTGCGAAGCTGAAATCCTGAGGAAATTCCTTAAAAACTTTCAGAGCTTGGTTCTCAATAATTTTGGAGATATGATCTATGGAAGGTAGTGCTTTTTTAGGCTCCTGAATTTCATCTCAAAGAGGTGATCGTGGAAAAAGTTCAATAACTCTCTCTCTGGGCATTGGATTGGAGTGCCGTAAAAAGTGGTCACAAGTACACAGAATGTAGTTTTTTGGCTATCAATTTTAGAGACAAAGGATGAAACAGAGACACGTGGCAAGTCTTACAAGTTCGCTCTAATGAACCAGTCCATAATTCGGCCATTGTGGGACATTGGACACAACTTTGTCTTGGAGAATCCAAATTAGGTCAGACCTATGGCATTCGAAAGATAATTCAGAAGGCTACGGTTGTACCAAAATTCAGATATTGAAGTGCTACAATCACAGAGATAATCGAATTTCAATATCAAGCTCCTGAAAAGCAAGAAAAAGGTGTGTATTTTTTTCTGAATTGCATAAGTCTTGTTTGAAGAATCAATTTGAATTGATTCCAAGGGCATATTGTAGAATAGATATCAGTATTTGGTTCTAAAATATGCCCCATAAAAATAATTCAACACCCATTAAGCCTTCATAAGACTCTACTATGACTCATGAAGATGAAGAATTGCAACATGATCTATCAAAATTACAAGAGCAAGTGCAACAAATTTCACTCTCTCAAAGAGCAACAAAAAATGAAATGGAAGTTTTGAAGAAAGGCGTGGAAGCAAAGATGGACGGTTTGAAGAAAGGCGTGGAAGCTAAGATGGATGGCATGGAAGCTAAGATGGATGACATGAAAGACAACATGGAAAACATGAAGAATGATCTAAAAGCAGACATAGAAGGTTTGACAAAGTTGATACAAGAAATGTTTCCTAATGGTGAAAAGATAATAGAGGAAACTCATGATGAGAACAAAATAAATGTTAATCGTGATTTCATAAACTCTAATGTTGGCGGGAAGAACCACCATATTCCAAAAATGGATATGAGGAAGTTTGATGGAAAGGATCCTGTAACATGGATACTACAGATGGAGCAATATTTGATCTCCATAATGTGCAAAACACACAAAAGGTACGCATTGCAACTTTACATTTAGAACAAAATACATTTGTATGGTATCGATGGCTTTGCTCCCGTAAAAAAATTGTCACTTGGTCAATTTTACGGAGGAAATGATAGCACATTATGAGGATACAAAGAGCAACACCTTCTTTAGCCAATTGATAAATCTCAAACAAAAGGGTTTAGTGGGGCAGCACATTGAGGACTTCCAAAAATTGAATATAAGGGTAACTGATATTCTAGAGGACCACATGATCGATCTCTTCATAGGCACTTTAAAGGATAACATCCAACATGAAGTTCGTGTTTTGGAACCAGATTCATTGGAGAAGGCATTCGGGTTAGCAAGAAAAGTTGAATGTAAAATAATGGCGACAAGGAAGCCTACCACTCAATTCTATAA
Source organism: Pinus albicaulis (assembly GCA_034641835.2). NCBI lineage: Eukaryota > Viridiplantae > Streptophyta > Pinopsida > Pinales > Pinaceae > Pinus > Pinus albicaulis. Next base: position 370,509,229 of record CM076569.1, read on the forward strand.
AGAAGGAAGTGTTGCTACGTCTAGATTTCCACAACCTACAAGGTTGACACCACAACAATTGGAAGAAAAAGAGCAAAAGGGCTTTGCTACAGTTGTGATAGCAAATACACTAAAGGTCATAAGTGTGCTGAGAAGAAATTATTTTATATAGATTGTGAAGAGGAAGAAGAAAATGAACAAGAAGAGGATATACACCAGGAACCAACCCTAGAAGAGGAAGAAATGAATCCGACCATATCGTGTAATGCACTGGCATGAATTACCACTCCTCAAACTCTCAAGATAGAAGGACAAATCAAGAAGAAAAAGATAATAGTGTTGATTGATTCAGGTAGCACCCATAATTTTATTCATTGTAAGGTGGCCAAGGAATTAAATTGTTTCCTATACCCAGCACCAGAATGTCAAGTGATGGTTGCAAATGGAGGAACTATAAATTGCTCTGGAAAATGCATAATATCAAGCTAACCATGGGGGAATATGTATTGACTAGTCCAATTCTTTCCATTCCTATGGGAGGTGCTGATGTTGTACTAGGAGTACAATGGTTACAATCTTTGAGGATGGTAGCTTTTAATTTTCAAGAACTTTTCTTGAAATTTTTTTCAGAAGGAAAGGAAGTCGAATTACGGGGTATTGCAGGGAAGCCGGGAAAGATAATAAGCTCTAATGTCATGACAAAGCTTCTAAATAAAGAACAACGAGGTGTAATTGCACAATTATGCTCACTAGAAGTTCCAACATCAAAATCATCTATTTCTGCAGATCTCCAACAAGTCTTGGACAATCATTTCAAGGTGTTTGAAACTCCCAAAGGACTCCCACCTATTCGTGATCATGATCATGCTATTCATTTGATTCCAGGAAGTGTTCCTCCAAACATCAGGCCTTATAGATATCCTTACTTCCAAAAGAGCGAAATTGAACGTATAATTGCAGAAATGTTAGAGGCGGGTATAATTCAACCTAGTCAAAGTTCTTTCTCTGCTCCTGTAGTATTGGTACATAAGAAGGATGGATCATGGCGAATGTGTCCGGATTATAGGGAACTCAATAAGCTCACCATTAAAGATAAATTTCCCATTCCTGTGATTGATGAATTATTGGATGAATTACATGGAGCAATTTGTTTTACCAAGTTGGATCTTCGTTCAGGATATCATCAAATTAGAATGAAGACTGAAGATATTCCAAAAACAACATTTCAAACTCATGAGCGTCATTATGAATTTTTGGTCATGCCTTTTGGCCTTACCAATGCACCTTCTACATTTCAAGGGTTGATGAATTCCATTTTCAAACCCTTCCTTAGAAAATTTGTGCTAGTATTTTTTGATGATATACTACTCTATAGCAGGTCTTGGAAGGATCATGTTGAACATGTTGACAGGGTGCTCAAACTATTGCAGGAGAAACAATTATATGCAAAAAAATCCAAATGTTTCTTTGGAGTACAAGAGGTGGAATATCTGGGTCATATTGTCTCTCACGAGGGTGTTAAAGTAGACCCTAACAAAATTAAAGCCATTAAGGAATGGAAAGTCCCCACAACCATAAAGAAGTTGCGAGGATTTCTCGGGTTAACAGGGTATTATCGCAACTTTGTTAAGAATTATGGGAGAATAGCAGCACCTCTAACAACATTATTGAAGAAAGATGCATTTTCATGGACTCCTGAAGCAACTAAGGCCTTTGAACATCTTAAAGAGGCAATGTGCCTAGCACCGGTCTTAGCTACGTCGGACTTCACAAAAACCTTTATTGTGGAATGTGATGCCTCAGGAAATGGAATTGGTGCAGTTTTAATGCAGGAAGGAAGACCCATTGCTTTTGAAAGTCGTCCAATCAAAGGAAAGTATTTACAGGAACCCATTTATGAGAAGGAAATGTTAGCAATACTGCATGCACTAAAGAAATGGTGAACTTACCTAATGTGAAGACACTTCAAGGTAAAAACTGATCATGATAGTCTTAAACACTTTTTGGAACAAAGACTATCTTCAGAAGAGCAGCAAAAATGGGTCACAAAGATGTTGGGTTATGACTTTGAAATAATCTACAAAATGGAAAGCTTAATGTTGTTGCAGATGCACTCTCAAGAAAGAATGAAGAGGTGGAAGCATTGCTTTGTGCCATTTCTATTATCCAACCAGATTGGATAACCGAAGCAAGAGATGAATGGAAGAAGGACAGAGATGTATGGACACTCATTCAAAAGTTGCAGCAAGATCCTAGTACATCTGATACATTTAGTTGGAAAAATGATTCCTTATGGTACAAAGATCGCTTATATCTTTGTAAAAATTCCCAACTAAAACAAAAGATTCTTTTGGAATTGCACACTTCTCCTTTAGGAGGACACTCAGGATTTTTAAAAACTTACCACAGGGTGAAGAAAGAATTTTTTTGGGATGGCCTTAAATCTGATATTCAAAATTTTGTGGCGGAATGTTTGGTTTGCCAGCAGAATAAAGTGGAGACAATTAAGAGCCCGGGACTTCTACAACCTTTATCCATTCCAAGTCAACGTTGGGAGGAGATTTCAATGGATTTTATCACAGGTTTACCTAAGTCTGAAGGAAAGAATGTCATCATGGTGGTAGTTGATAGAATTGCCAAGTATGCACACTTTTATGCGTTATCTCACCCATTTAAAGCAAGTATAGTTGCTAATACATTTATGGACAGAATTCAAAATCTACATGGAAGCCCAAGGGTTTTTGTGAGCGACAGAGATCCCATTTTTACTGGAAATTTTTGGACGGAGTTATTTTCTTGTTTGGGTACTCAATTAGCTCATAGTTCATCTTATCATCCTCAATCTGATGGTCAAACTGAGATAGTAAATAAATGTTTGGAAGGATATCTTCGTTGTTTTGTATCTAATAAACAAACACAATGGGTCAAGTGGTTACCTCTCGATGAATGGTGGTATAACACTTCCTTCCATACTGCAGCAAAAATGACCCCACTTATGGCACTTTATGGATATCATCCACCATCGATCACATCATATTTAAGGGAAAATTTGAAGGTTCAAGCAGTGGAAGATCACATCGAGCATCAGCAAGAAGTTCTCCAACTCGTAAAGGATAACCTGAATTTGGCACAAAATCGAATGAAACAACAGGCAAATCAACATCGCAGCAAGAGAAGTTTTGATGTAGGAGATTGGGTATTTTTACGGTTACAACCATACAAACAAATGTCCCTCAAGCAAGCTAAGAAGGATAATAAATTATCGCCAAAGTACTATGGTCCTTACAAGGTGTTGCAAAAGATTGGTACTATGGCATACAAATTGGAGCTTCCTACTTCTTCGCGAGTACATCCAGTTCTCCATGTTTCATGCTTAAAGAAGGTTATAGGTGAAAATCTTCCAGTTCAAACAATATTGCCAGAACTCGATGAGGAAGGAAAAATCATATTGGAACCTGAAGCGGTCACGGAAACAAGAACTCGACAACTAAGGAATCGATCAATTTCAGAGCATCTCATCAAGTGGAGGAACTTACCCACTGAAGATTCTACATGGGAGGATGAGAATTTTATACAGAAGCACCCAGAGCTACTCAAGCATTGAGGACAACACTTTTTTGAAGGAGAGGGGCATGTGAGGTCCCTATATTACTAGTATAGTCCCTTATTGTTGTTAGTGTAACCCCCTTATTGTTATTATTGTACCATTGTAACCCCCATTTTGTTATTATTGTGCCCTTAAATTATTATTGTTAGGTCAGCTAGGATTACATTGTGGCCCACTAGGATTACATTATGGCCCCATGGACTCCTATTACATTATGGCTGTATGCAATATCCTCAAATGTTTTCATAGATTAGACCTTCAAAATATACCCCAAATTTTGAAATAGTCCACCCTCCAATTGTTGCTAAGGAAATGTTTCTTAGCATTGTCTTTCGTGTTAAGAATAAAGGAAATAAATTCTGACTTTATATCTCATGTTGTACCTTGAGTACCTTCTTTCTTAATTGTAGCTTTATCATTGGTCTCTGCTTCCTATTGTAACATTTAAAATTTTCTTCCACCTTTCCTTCATGTTGCACCTTGAGTACCTTCTTTCTTAATTGTAGCTTTATCACTGGTCTTTGCTTCCTGTTGTAATATTTAAAATTTTCTTGCACCTTTCCATCTTAAAATGGTAGAAACAAAAATGCTTGAATGAAAAAGTAGTTGGTAATTTATAGTAATCCCTAAATAAATGGTGACATTATTTTCTCACCTCCATTGTGACAATATTCAAAAATTGTGCAATAGAGTTGGTTATCTTGATATGAAGCTGACACTAGAAACAATATTACCTACAAATCTATGATCATCTTCATTATCTATGAATTTCATAATACTCATTCTTGTTCTTGCCTTCGTAACAATCATAAAAAAATAACAAAGATTCTTTACCATTCTTTGCAAATTTCGAGAGAGCTTCTTAATTGTTAAGTACATTATCTAAGGTTTCTATAATCATGGCACCATATTTTTGGATGCCCATTTCCTATTCTTCATTAGAAAGGCTCAATCATCAATCCATGTTTACTTTTGTAAAATTGAAATGGAAACTATAGCTGCTACCCGCGCATCTACTCCAATAAAAGTCAGAAGTTCAATCGAATACTTTATATACACCTTAGCTTATTTTTCATTATAAAGCCTCAATCAGTGTTGGGCCATAAATATGACCACTTTCTAACACTTATTTCATCCATTTTTACTCTTATTTATCATATCATTTATTATAATTTATCATATAAATCCATTTTATAATGATTTGTGCTCTTATGGATGAATATTATTTCTTCTCCTTTATTTTTAATAAATTGATGATTATTATGCATAATTTTATCAATGATGGTTTATTAATATATTTTAATATCACTCACCATTTTAGCCTCCAAGATATTTGCCAGATTGAAGATTTGATCTCCAAATCATCATCAAATATTCTAACTCAGAAATTCGCTAGAATAAGAAGTGATAGTTTTGCGGTTAAGATTCTGGGAAAATGAAGAAGAATCTGGAAAATCAGGAACATGGGTTTTGTCCAGAACGGGCCCAATTAACTTTTCTAAGGAATGGTTTGCCAAAATTCAACATGTATTGAGAGAAACACAGGGTTCTTTGAGCACGATTTTCTCAGATTTGTTGTTGCGGCCGTCCTCCAAATCTCAGCTGCAAAGCCAAATTCGCCTTGCTCTTGTTGAAAGATTGTTGGAAATGTATTCTCTGGTTGATCAAGTTGTTGGGAACAATCCAATATTGTTATGGGAGATTATATTTTCTATTTAATTTCTCCTCCTTCTGATTATAAAAGGAGAACATGTATTGTGTATTAGAGAACAATGGATGATTATTGAATTTCCTTTGTAACACTATAATTCCTTGACTCTTGTGAGCAAAGAGCAACTGATGTAAAATCTATTCATGTTTTCTTAATACAAAGAGGCGTTCTCGTTCCATTTCTCAAGCTCTGCAGTAGCCCAACGGCGTTTCACCGGTGGTTGAGGGCCCGACCTTGGTGGAGAGATCCGTTGTTTGTATTTCTATTCTTTTATTTCTGTTGTGTGAAGTGTGTCTACTGTTTATTTCAATTACAGAGTTGATTGACTGCTGTTAGATTGAATACAGATCCATTAACGAATTGCATTGCTATTTAATTTGCTGTTCATTTATCCTGCTATCATTATGAAAGCTTTTCCATTCTGTATTCGATTCTAAGTTATTATTCTTTGTGATTGATTGATTTGCAGTATTGGCCGACGATAGATTGAAGTATTGAGATTAGTTGAGTTTGTAATTGCTACTCAAATTATATTGCTGTTCCATTTCTAGTTATTGCTTATTTCTGATCCATAGCTTTACTTTAGCAGATAGTTTGGTTATAGTTGCTGTGTATGCGTAGGAGTTACAAGATTGTTGTTCCTTTTTAGCCTTTGCAGTTCCTTTCAGTTATCTTTATCAGCAAGTAGTTCGAGTTCGATTTCATTTCGATTGTTTTAAGATCACCAACTGTAGAGGACAGAGGTTATTGCTCCCAAGTCCCCAGATTGGTTATCTTGCATCGATTTCTAAGGGAAAGAGTTATTGCTATTGTATCCCTGATCGATGTTTTGCAGTTTGATTTAATTCAAGTTTCAGAGCATTTCCATTTGTAATTAGGTTCCTTTACAAGCATTTGTTTATTCTTGAATTTAGAATTCTATACTACATCTTCATAGCATTGCTCTTGGATGAATTCTAAGCTCGGACATAATCCCTCTTTCAAATAGTAAATACGGTTAATTAATGTGAGATAAATAAGCGTTAAAAGACACCTTTTATACCTCAACATTTTGGCGTCGCTGCCGAGGAGGGTGTATGCTATTTAGAAGGAGTGATGCACATTTGACCTTTTTTCTGCTTGGGAAGAATTGGGTTTTAAAGACGGAAGGTAAGAACCTGCGCACCGAGCAAGGAACATACTTGCTCACTGCCCGCTTCATAGCAGAATTGGGTAAATTTTTTTTTTCTTTAGGTAGGAATGAAGGCTTGTTGTTTTAAATGACTAGAAAATCTAAACAAGACAAAATTCCTCCCAAACCTAAAAAACCTAAGGGACTGGTGACCCTTGGGAGAAGGACCTTTATTGACGAAATTCTTAAGAAAATTGAATCTCAGCCATCAGTAGGACCTAGGAAAGTTATTTCTAGACAACCTACTAATTCTCTTTACGCCACAGAGTCACCATCTGTAGCCTTTGCTGAGGTACATATCCAAACAGAAGAGACAGAGAAAAATTCCCAAGAAATTGAGAATTCTTGCCCAATTTTTTTTACAAGAAGGGAAGTTGGCCTCTCATACCCTACTATTTATCAACATGCATTTTTGGAGGCCTTATTTTGGAAATGGCTCCAGTAGAAATAATCTTATATATAAACATATTCTATTTTCAAAGAAGAGTATATTAGTGGATAAAATAAAATAAATAAGCAAATAAACACATTTTTTTATTATTTTATTTTTGTAAAAATAGTTGTTTCTTTGTTGCAACACGCTGTGAAAATCAACATTGATGATAAATATTCTAATTTATTTGTGTATGTAGATGAATTTTATTGCAAATAAAAATTTTACAAACACTCATATTCATTTTTATCATCAATATGAAAAAAAAATTGAATATCATTTTTTTTGGCTTGCGGGTTTGATGAAATTCCTGAAAAACAAAGTTGGGACAGTCATGTTTTGGGGGACCAAAAGTGAATATTTTTAAAACATGTTTCTATCCAAATTATCCCTTGATGTATACTTTATAACCCAATTTGAATCACTCAATTTGGATTTGAAACGAAAAATTTAGAATCAAAACATTGACAAGGTGTCTAATAGGCAGCTCAACAACAGAGTTGGAACAGTCAGTTTTTGGAGGCATAAATGACTATATTTTTAAAACATGTTTCTATGGTAGATTTATCTATGAATATAGTTTACAACTCAAATTGAATCACTCAATTTTGATATCGTATGAGGAATTTATGACCAAAACACTGACTGCCTATCATAAATCAGCATTCTTGAAACTCTGTTTTCTCGGCTGTTCACTAGCATATTTGACCCATTTATTCTTCTTGTCTTCAAAAATTGTTTCTATTGGAGATCGATAAATGAATCTAATTCAATCTTGAATTTGAATTGGTTCAATCCGCCATCAAACGAAAAATTTATGCTTGAAATATCAACTGTTGGTATGAGTTGGAAAATCGAAAATTACTCTATTATGCAAATTGTTCTAAGCAAGTTTAACATACCATTACATGGAATTTTTAAAACCTATTTATATTGGAGATAAAACTTTGAATTAGCTCTCATTTGGCTTTGTAATCACTGAAATCGGATAAAAAACAAAGAAGGTATGATTAAAACACTGCTGGTTAGTATAGTCGACCACTGCTCTCCCGCAGGTGACAAATAAAATTTGTTTTATTTTTCCGTGGATTTGTTCTACAGAGTCACTACTTGCTAGTTTTTTGCATAATTCTTGGATTAAGGGATCCCGTACACCTCTCTTCCTCCGTGATTTAATGTTTTATTGCAGGTAAACACTCGTTTTTTTGCAGGTCTTAGAAAAATAAAGAAGGTCAATTTATGGACGAGTGATTCTTGAAAGAAATTTTAGTAAAACGAGGGAATTTCATCCAGTTCATTACCTAACAGATTCATAAAAAGAAGAAATGAAGAATTGGTTTCCATTTGAATATTCATGTCACTGCTGCTAAACATTTTTCAAAAGATCATTTTTTTCCATTAATAGATTTGATATTCTTTTAGAAATAACAACATAGCTGTTGTAACTTAATAAAGTGTTGTTTCTTTTCTGATTTCTTTTATGTTTTTATGTTTCAGGTGTTAATCTCTTCAAATTATAATTTCCACTCTAGTGGAAATTGAACAATAAGGACCCCACCATGCAAGTTTCAATTGCAGAAGACAATTCTTCAGTAGAACCAATTCTGTAAAAAAATACTTTTTCTTGAAACCTATACATAAACTTTCCTTTCTATTTGATTGGATTTGCTTGGCAATGGATTGCGCATTATCTTTTTTCTTTCCTCTATTTTTTTCCTTTTTGCGTGTTTATATCTATTTGTTGTTCCTCTTAAGGAACAGTTGTTGTTCCTCTTAAGGAACAGCAGCCGTTCCTCTTAAGAAGCAGTGTGTTTATGTGTTTATTTTTGTTGTTCCTTCCAAAAGGAACAACATTTTCGCTGATTAGTTTTGTTGTTCTTTTTAAAAAAAACAACATTTTTGTTGCATATTTTTTCTATTCCTTTAAAAAAGAACAGCACCGCTCATTTTTGTCATTCCTTTCAAAAGGAACAACAGTTTTGTTGTTCCCTTCAAAAGGAACAGCACTGACTGTTCTTGTTGTTCCTTTCCAAAGGAACATCGTTTTCACAGATTATTCTTGCTGTTCCTTTTCAAAGGAATAGCATTTTCGTAGATTTTTTTGGCTATTTCTTTCCAAAGGAACAACACTTTTTTAGTGCATTTTTCTCGTTTTTTAAAAAACATTTTTAGAATATTTTTTTGAATTTTTCATGACTTTTTGAAAGGCAAACATACAATTTATGGAAGGATACACAAATTAGAGCTTACTGTAATCAGCAAATCAAAAGAAATCGTCATTTTTAAGAAAGTTGTTTAGTAATGATAAGAAAAAGGAAAAAGGGACATAATCAATAACATGATTTTGTTGTCTTATTACCACTAAATTCATATGATTGATTATATTTATCATGTTGGTTCTTTCCCATATTTTATAACTTTCTTTGATTTTTACTTATGGAGTAGGAACAAGGGCATATTCTTTTCTATTTAGCTGTTCAGACTTCTTCCACCATCCCTACTCTTAAGGAGTGTTGAGCCATCCTTTATGAATAAATAGGAAAGTGCTATATGAAAAGAAAAATATTTACATATTTCATTAATAATTTTATAATTTGACAGATGGAGGATAGGGGGTCTCATCAAGAGCCAGCCTACCATGTTCATAAGGAAGCAAGTGAAGTGGCATTCCCATCATGGCCACCAAACCAGAGATATGGTCCAATGGAAAATTGAAAAAATTAAGAAGTCCTTGGAACAGGAGGTCTCATCACGAGCCGGCCTGCCCACTTTTCACTTCTTCCCAGTGAATGGCATTGTGATTTATCTGGTCACCAAGCCAGCACAATGGCCTCCGTTATGACAATTAACAAGCACTTCCTCAGCATAAATAAAGGATAATGGTTCCAAGGGTGAAAGAGCAACTCTGTCAAGGTTATGGACACCTGTGGGCAACAGAGCTCTGCTGATGGTATTGGAGTCACATTTATACACATCAATAGTAATATTAAACCATTTTTCCTATATCTCTATTTAAATATCAGATGAAAGTATGAATCCTTAACCTTTGATTTTGAACCTATTATACATGAAAATCATCATAAATCGATCACATTAGTTTAAGTGGGTAATAAATGCATTTGTACTTATGTTTATCTTAAGTTGTCCCTTCTCCTTATCCTTGAATCATTACAAAACGCTTCTATATCTGTTTACGATTTATCACATGCATGGATTTCAGTAAATGATATAATTTCATTGATTGTATCATAAGTATGTATGTCTTTCCATGCTATATAATTGTTGTGCAGTACGCTGCCATTTTGCCACAATATTCATACTGCATTTCTACAGAATTTTTGTTGATTGAACTTTTTTGCATGCATCTTATCTGTTGCCATTCAAAACTAAAACTGTGGATTCAAGAAAATTGCATACAGAATTGTGATTTGTTTACAGAAGAACAACAAGTATGGGGGAAATTCTATTCGCAGCACAATCACACTATTACAACTAACAACAAAGGCTCACGAACGCGCATATGGCTTCCACCTTTTGCATCACTTTCAGTAACCGCTCAGCCTACATCAGCTTCAACAAAGGCCAGTCCCTACATGTCCTTCCACATTTTTTCGGAGGTAACACTTGAGGTAAAATAGCATAATTTTCTGATTTATTATGAATTTAGGAGAATTTCAATAGCATAATTTTCTGATTTATTACGAATTTAGGAGAATTTCATGAAAATCCATTTTGAGCATTATTTATCATCCTTCATTCCACATCTTTACCACTTTTCCTTTTTCAGCAGCATATCATTTTCGAGTATGGGGGAGTGTTCCTTTCATTCATTTCTTTCTTATGACCATGTCATCCATTGTTATTCTTATTCATTCTCAACACCTCCATTATTCCATGTTTTTTTACACCAAGCATAGAATTCAACAGCTGGTAGCAACCACCTCTATTTGTTTTCTAGCATCGCATGAGGGCATGCTAATTTTTCAGAGAGGGGGAGGAATTGCTACGCATGATGGATGTTTTCAATTTTTTTTCTCATTTAAGGCATACAATTTCATTTTTACACAATGCAGAAATTGATTTCCATAATATTTTTAAAAAACCATGAACTCAATTCTTGTGATTTCTGGAAAACACAGACATATCATTAATACAAACCCAGATAATTTCAAGATAAATTGGTTCATAAAATTTCGGAAATCATGCACTCTCACCTACAACCATTTTGTTTATATCTCATGATCCGTGCATCAAAACGATCTGATTTTTGGATCATAAAGGCATTCATACATTATAAATTTACTTGCCAAATTTCAACAAAAGCCGGTTGGTAGTTTTTGAGAAAATGGTTAATGAAGTTTGCTGTTACTTATATCATATTTTGTTGCAACTTCATACATATAGTTGAATGTCAATGTAAAAATTGTTATGCCTTCATCAAGATTGCTAAAATTGAATATTCATTAATTAAGGAAGCATTCATTTGTTCTCAAATTTTTATTGCTTGGTTAACACATGGGTTTTTGTCTTTGGGTTGCATGAGGACATGCAATATATTCAGTTTTCGTTGCATGAGGACATGCAACATATTGAGTGTGGGGGTATGTTGGGCCATTAATATGCCATTATTATTATCACTTGTGAACGCTTATTCCACCCATTTCTACCATTCTTCATCACGTCATTTATTATAATTTATTATTTAAATCCATTTTATAATGATTTATGCTCTTATGAATGAATATTATTTATTCTCCTTTATTTCTAATAAATTGATGATTGTGAATTATTTTATCAATGATAGTTTTAATAAGTTGGTTATAACATTATTCACCATTTTTAGCCTCCAAGGTAATTTCCAGATTGAAGATTTGATCATTAAAAGTGCCAACTGAGAAATGCGCTGGAATAAGGAGTGACAGTTTTGCGGTTGAGATTCTGAGCAAATGAAGACGAATCGGGAAAATCCGGAACATGGGTTTTGTCCAGAACGGACCCAATTAACTTCATGAAAGAACGGTTTGCCCAAATTCAGCCTGTATTGAGAGATTCGCAGAGTTCTTTAAGCACGATTTTCTCAGTTCTGTTGTTGCGGCCGTCCTCCAAATCTCAGCTAAAAAGCCAAATTCGACTTGCTGTTGTTGAAAGATGGATGTAAATCTATTTTCTTGTTGATCAATTGGTTGGAATAAATCCAATATTGTTATGGGAGATTGTATTTACTATTCAATTTCTCCTCCTTCTGATTATAAAAGGAGAACATGTATTGTGTATTGGGGGGGATGGAGAGACTTTTCTTATTGTAATTTGCAGAATTGTGCATCGGCTCTTGTTAAGAGAGTGTGAGCTATTTGTAAACATTATTAATGCCTGATTAATAAAAGAGTTCACCGTTGTTCCATTTATCAAGCGCTGGAGTAAAGCACAGCAACGCTTCACCGGTGGTTGAGGGCCCGGCCCTGGTGGAGCGATCTGCTGTTTGTATTTCTATTAGTTTATTTCTGTTGTGTGAAGTTCATTTATTTATTGAGTTATTGCTAATTGGATCAAATACAGAGTCATTGTTATTCCATTATTTACAAGAAGCATGATTCATGATTCAATTGTTATAAAATGTTGTTTTTCTGTATCTAATTCCAGTTGTTATTCCTTTTGTTTATGAATTACGATAGTTGATTGTTGCGTGGCTGTCAACAGGATTAAAGAGTAGAAATCTAGTTTGTTTGGTTATGAATTGAATTCACTGTTTATTTTACGCTGCTATTCAATTCCTGTTCATTGCTTTTAGATTGTTGTTCCTTTCCAGTTTGCGTTTTAGATTTCATTTCCTTTGAGTTGTTTTCACTTGCTTTGAGATCTCTAAACTATAGAAGGCAGAGCTAATCATTCCAGGTCCCCAGATTTGGTCATCTCACATCGATTTCTAGGGGAAAGAGTTATTACTACCGCATCCCTAATCGATGTCTAGCAAGGTTGCTGTAGTGTAGTCTTTACATTTCTGTCATTTGTAATTAGATTTCTTTTCAAGCAGATTTCTTTTCAAGCATTTATTATTTCTACATTTGTATTTCTATACTACATCTTCACAAACATTACTCTTGAGTAAATAGCCGCCTCAGACTGAGTACACTCTTGAGATAAAAAGTCGTCCCTGGGTTGACAATTAATGTGAGGTAATTAGGAGTTAAAAAGACCCTTTTTATCGCTCTACACTTATGATTGTGTTAACCTTCAAGATGACAAGCCCACTTTTATTTTAGGTCCATTGGTAGAAGAAAACAATGACTCTACCCCTCCTTTCTATCTATCTCTAAATATTCATGATAACATCTTGCATAATTTCCTAATGGGCTCTAGAGCCTCTCATAATTTAATTCCCAAGGTAGTCATGGATGAACTAGGTCTTAAAGTCACTAGAGAGTACCAAGATCTCTACTCTTTTGATTCTTAGAAGGATCAATGCCTTGGTCACATCAAAGATCTTGCAGTAAGCCTTTTTCAGCTACCCATGAGAGGGATGGTGATGGATATTTTTGTAGCTGACATTCCTCCTAGATTTTTCAAGATAATTTCTAGGTCATGGATTAGAAGGTTGGGATGAAATTTGCAAATGGATCTCACTTATTCTATTGTCCCTGTTTTTGGAGGAGAAAAAAGAATAATTTATAGAGAAGCTCAATTGGCATATATCATTAGTGACAGAAAATACCCCACTAATCATCCAATTTATGCTAGAACAAAAAATGTTGGTTCAAGAATTTTACATATGGATAATGTTGTCCTATCTGCAAAAAAAAAGATCAATCATGATGGTTCCTAGCTATGGAAAATGTATTTTGATGGCTCATGTTCCAAAGAAGGATCCGGTGCAAGAATAGTTCTCATCTCCCCTTTGAAAGATAGTGCCACTTTCTATTTCAAACTTTAATTTGAAGCAAATAACAATGTGGCTGAGTATGAAGCTCTTCTGATTGGTTTAAGAACAAGAAAAGATATGAATATTTCAAAAATTTATGTTTTTGGAGATGCTGAACTTATTATTCAGTAAATTAGAAATGTTTATCAAACTAAAAATCCCAGACTTAGAGATTACTGGAATGCAGTATGGAGTAATGTAGAAGAGTCATTTCTGGCTTTTAACATTTCTTTTGTTCAAAGAGAAAGTAATATTTTGGTTGCCTCACTTTCTATTTCATCAAGCTCATTCAAGATTGCAATACCTATGAAGCTGAAATATGAAGTGGAAGTTAGGTTCATACCTAGAATTCCTGATAATATCAATCATTGGAAATTTTTTGAAGATGATCAAGATATTAGAAGTTTCATTGAAGTTGTTTAAGATTTTGTTTTCCTAAACATTGATCAAGATGAATATCTCATGAAGGATATGCTAATTTGCAAGACACCAAAAATTTGCAACAACATATTGTTGATTAGCCTATCATTCAGCTGCCTACTAATCACATTCCTAAGGGGTTAATCCCACTTGAAAAGCTCTTTGATCAGAATGATGTCTTAGTCAAACCAAAGTTGGTTGAAACAGAAGTAGAATTAGAAGATTTTAATTTGGGCACAGAAAAAGAACCAAGGTAAGTGAAGTTTTCAAAAGCTTTATCAGAAGAAATAAAGGTTGAATACCATAAGCTTTTTTGTGAATTTGTAGACGTCTTTTCCTGGAAATATGACGATCTTATGACATATGATAAAACTATCAATGAGCATAGGATACCAAGGAAGGATGGTACAAAGCCTTTACATCAGAATTTAAGACAAATCAATCCACTACTATTACCAGTGATGGAGAAGGAAGTGAAGAAAATTTTGGATGCCAAAATCATGATTCCATTTAGCTACTCAGATTGGATTTCTAATCTATTTTGTGTAAGAAAGAAGAGTGGTGAAGTCAGACTATGTGTATATTTGAGAAATCTTAAAAAATTCTCCAAGAAATATAATTATCCAATGCCAAAGATGGAGCATATTCTTCAAAAGGTAACTGGTTCAGACAAAATTTCCATGTTAGACAGTTTCTTTGGGTACAATCAAGCTTTAGTTTGGCTACAAGGTTGAGAGAAGATAGCATTCACTACTCGTTGGGGAACATTCATGTATGAAAATATGCCATTTTGGCTTATGAATCCTGGAGCTACTTTTCAGAGTGCTATGGACTTTGCATTTATTGGAGAAAAGGACAAATTCTTGGTCATCTATTTGGATGATATTACTTTTTATGGAGCTTCAGATCAATAACACCTTCAGCACTTGAAACAAGTATTTTTTAAATGTATAAAATATGATATATCATTGAATCCAAAGAAGTATCATTTTTCTCTCAAGGAAGGTAAGATGTTGGGTCACATAGTTTGTAAAGATGGAGTGAAATTTGATCCTAAAAGAGTGATTGAAATTCGGGATTTAACACTTCCAAGATCCAAGAAAGAGGTTCAATATTTCCTTGGTAAGATCAATTTATTAAGAAGGTTCATTCCAAATTTTTCTAAAGTGGTGAAGCATATTACTTGCATGCTAAAGAAGGACAAATAAGTCAAGTGGAAATTAAATCTAGAAATTCATTTGAGCTGATAAAAAAAGCTATCACTGAAGCACCTCAGTTGGTAGGCTCTGAATACTCAAATCCTTTCTTGTTCTTCTCATTTTCTTCCCAAGGTACCATTGTTGTTGTTTTGTTACAAAAATATTCAGAAAATAAGGAAGCTCCCATAACGTTTTTTAGCAGAGCTCTTAGAGATGCAGAATTGAAGTATGAAATGTTGAAAAGCATGCATAAGCATTAGTAAAAGATCCGCAATATTTTAGATTTTATATTCTGCATGCTCAAGCTATTACCTATATACCTTCATATGTTGTTAGAGAGATATTAGTTCAACCTAATATTGATGGAAAAATAAGTGGGTGACTAAAGTTCTTGATTTTTATTTAGAGATAATGCCTACTAAACTAATCAAAGTTCAAGGATTAGCCAAACTACTAGCTGAAGAAAATTTTAAAGTTTTTGGCTTTAATTTCATGGATGACAACTTTCAAGGGAAAATTTTTGAACCTATTGATAGCATGGCAGTGGATATAAAAATTTCTGAATGCACCTGGTTTAAAGATATCATCTATTTTCTGCAACATTTTAAACCTCCTGCAAATTATGATAAAAGAAGAATAAGAACATTAAAGTTGAAAATTGTTAAATTCTACATCAAATATATTTGTCTATATTGGAAAGATCCTACAAGAGTTTTTTTTTAGATGCATTGACCTAGATGAGTCCAAGAAAGTTATTTTTGATATGCATAGTTGTGTGTGTGGAGGTCATCACTATTGGAGAACTACTGCATACGAAATAGTAAAAGCTAATTATTTTTGGCCTAGCTTATTTTCTGATGTATGTGTTGAGGTGAGAACATGTGAAAAATGTGAGAAGTTCATTGGTAAGAAACATTTGAAATATTTACCTCTCAATCCCATTGTTGTTTTTGCACCTTTTCAGCAATGGGGCTTAGATTTCATTGGAGAAATTCATCCACCTTCAAGTGGACAACATCGTTGGATTCTTGTTGCAACTGATTACTTCACCAAATGGATTGAAGAAATGCCTACCAAGAATGCTACTCATAAAGCTATCATTAATTTTCTGGAGGGAATCATAACCATATTTGGATGTCCATCAAGGTTAGTAGGAGATAATGTAGTTGCTTTTAAGGATACTCCATTGGTAAATTTATGTGAAGATTATGGATTTCAACTCACTCACTCTACAACTTACTATCCCCAAGGGAATGGTTTGGTTGAACCATCAAACAAAATTTTGGTAAGAATCATCAGCAAACTGATGGAGCAAAAAAGGAAATCCTGGGATTCAATACTGAAGTTTTCTTTATGGGCTGACAGGGTGACTATCAAAAAGTCTATCAATACATCACCTCTTCAAATGGTTTATGGAACTGATGTTGTTTTTCCAGTTCAATTGTCCATTCCTATAGCTAAATTTCTACAAGATCATGAAGTTGAGCCAGATCACATGACCAGGATAATTTATCAAATCATATAAGTGCGGAAAAAGCGAGAACAACAATATGATTTGGTGAGAAAATATCAGCAAGCTATAAAGTACGTTTTTTATAGAGGAGATAAAAAAGTATATTTTCAAATTAGAGATCTAGTGTTGAAATGGGATGCACAGATCAAGATCTAGGTAAGAATTCCAAATTTGATGCTTTATGGCTTGGTCCTTTCAGAATCTCAAATATTATGCAAAAAAATACTTTTGAGTTGCACCATCTTGATGGGACATAACTATTTGGAGGCCCATTCAATGGGTGCTTTCTCAAAAACTTCTTTTACTAAGGCTGCAATTCATAATAATACTCCATAGCCCAATGAAAAGACACTGAAACTACAAAATATTCTTATAGCGTCGCAGGGATAGCCTTATCCCCCGTGGAGCCAATGTTAGCACAGTTCTTTGCTAAGTCATGAGTCCATTTTTTATTTTATTTTTAGGATTAAACTTTGAAAATTTAAAAAAAAAAATGGTCGCTACCGGAATTTCTAGTAGCTCTTGTTTTAGTATTTTCGAATAGTATGTTATATTCCTATTTCTATTTGTTTTCCTTTTATTTTGATGCTACCATAAATTCTGGTAACATCTATGCTTTTATAAATAAACAAAAAAGCACATACACCTTTTTCAAGCCACGTGTTATAGTGTAAATACGTTTCAAATATTTTTTAAAATATTTTATATCTTATGATAGGAGTCATATGTGGTTAGTTTAGTTTAATTCAAGTCATGGTATATGTTTAATGCTTAGGTGTCAACCTGCAGTAATACACACAACAGTTAATATTCTCCTGTCTGTTAGCCCAAGTCAGTTAATCTCATGTCAAAGTATGCGTTTTCCGAACAGAGGAAATCATGGTCATCAAAATTAACACAACGACCATTGCGATGGTCACACAGTAGCGGTGTCGGAAATTTTGACCAATAATCAGCAAGATAGCAGAGGTCAATGCTAGTCATATATCCTCTTGTCTCAATCCATCGATAGCATTTCATATGAAGATATGCAACAAACTGAAGGTAATAATGGTGATCACATGGTGCACACTATGTTCAGGAATATTTTCCATAATGAAAATCGATTTGCATGGGGTGATGAACCATGGTTTCTTTTTTAAAACCACCGAAAAATTAGGAGCATTATCATTTGAGAGTTTAGTTGTTGGAGATCAAATTGAATAGAGTTTCACGTTGAGGAAGAGTCTAGATTTCAGATAGGATTTCAGAAGGAAACAAAAGTAACACTTGTAAGGTGAAACTTTTCCAAATTTTCCACCTATTAGTTTCAAGAGACAGATTCATTAATTTCTAAAGATGGTTAAAACGGGTGTGATAATAAAACGGATTGAGCCACAGGGTGCAAACCTAGTGGATGAAAATTCAAAGGTGAGAAAATTTTTTATCTAGGCAGGGTGGTCTTCTCTATGCACTAGGTTAGGAATCTCTCACCCAGGATTAGCTCAAGAATTTGCAATCTCTTTTAATGGACAAGAAGCCATAGTCTATGGTCTTACATTGCAGGTTTCAAAAGACTCAATTGCTAAGGCATTTAATCTTCCACGGGAAGGAGAGAGGTGGTTTAAAAGTCAGGTTATCTCAGGAGGAGACCTCAACAATTTCCTCAAGGATGCACACAGAGAACCAAATAGGGCCGCAAGGGAATTCCAAGTAGATATCTCAAAAATGATTAGCCATACATTGTTAAACTTATCAAGATATGCCTCACTTGTGAAAGGAGGAATACAGTTGTGTTTCTTTATCATATGAGGTTTCTTTTTCATGTTGTAGGTATGAAGACCTTAAATATGCCATACTTTTTTCTTAATAGTCTGACAAAGATGTTAGCAAAGGTACAAACTCACACTACTGTTTCACAATATAGCTTGTATCATCAACCTCTCCTCAAATTTCTAGTTGAAGAAGAGTTAAGAAAAAGAAATCAAACCTGGGATCAATTTTTGTTTTACAGGGCAAGCCAACCTACACTTACACCTCTAGTTTCGCAACCAAACCCTCACCCTACAAAAAGAACCAGGAGGAAGGCCAAGAAGGAAAGCATCTATAAGGCTAAGAGAAAGAAAGAAAAGGTTTCTCACTACAAGCAAAAGACCCTCTAGCAGATGTTTTTGAGGAACCCCTAATAAAATAGCCGAGATATCCATTTCTAGCGGAGGTCTATAAAGGAGGTCGGTGGGTGGAGGTTTTTGCAGATGTTTTTGGTCTGGTGTGTTTCTCATCCTAAACTGCACTGTTGCATTTTATTCACAATGCATCGGTGCGTACTAAAAATTGGCACACTGAGACACCGTGCTCTTTGTAAAAACCCGTGCAGTGCATCTAATTACTATAGCGCACTATCTCTCTACACATAAACAGGCCTGGTGCATCTCATTAATCTAGCACACTACAACAATAGCGGTGCGCCATCGCTAATACCGCCCAGTGCATCTCCAAAACCCATGCACTAAAACAGGGTTAAATAATAAAATAATTAGAGATCATAAATATGACATTTTCACTTCTTCAGTGCTCCAAACCTCTCAAGAACTGGTGTGAATTTATCTTGTGTGAGGTGCCCTGGCATCGGTTCTCCCATTGCACGCACTGCTGCTATCCATTGCCCACCTTGTGGAGTTCAAATTTTCAAAAAATGTGGGCAAAATTGGTTTCTCCAATTCCTCATCAAATATGGCTCCTTGACATGAAAATGTACAGTTATTTTACTTATTTCTCAATAACTAAATATTTTAGTGGATTAGATTTCTAAAAAAACTTAAAATTTACCATTAAAAAAAAAAAAAATTATGCAATGCACTCGAGCCGTCTGGCTTGCACCATTCACGATGTTTCCTGTAAATTTACAGGCCACAACATGAATGGTGCTAACAGAAACTGCACCGGGTTCTGGTGTGGTACCCAAAAAATGCGCACCCTGCTTATTTTTAAAACCTACATGGTGATAAGGTCATTTAAATGACCTAACCGTTGACTATGTACCAGTGTGAGGAGGGCTGTGCGTGGACCAAACTATGCGCCCCGAGGTGGATAGTTAGGTAGCACACCACTCTCCTGACACCATTACATAGTCAATGGTGCCTCATTTACATGTCCACACTGTTGACCATGTAATTTTGTTGGGCAGTGCATTGACCAAAATACCTGCGCCAGGGTGGATATTTTGATCAATGCACCGCCCACCCGACAGCAGTACATGGTCAACTGTGCGGTCATTTACAGGACTACACCATTGACCATGTATTATTGTTGGGTGGTGCATTGACCTAACTATCCACCTCAGGGCAGATAGTTTCGTCAATGCAGCGCAGAAAAATAACATTTTATGTTTTGCGGTTCATGAACAATTTTTATACGCACCGGGAGCGGTGCACGATAGAAACGTATGCATCGGTACCGGTGCGTGACTATTTTTTTGGGTGCACCGACTATTTTTTTTTCAAAAAAATTTATATATATATATATATATATATATATATATATATATATATACATTTCTTATTTAATAAAAAAAATGTATTTAAAATGTGAATCATTTAGTGACGTCAATAGAGAGAACAAAGGGAACAACAAGAAAATATAGAGGACTAGTATAACATGATTCACCTGTGGGAGGCATAAGAGAGTGAGAGACTTATGTACGCTTGCCCTATTATGGCAGCCACCTAGTTTCTCCTAAGGGAGTTAGGCCTCCTCAAGTTTTATGAGAAGGCTACATCCCTGAAGGGCCATAGTGGGTTATTGGGACAACTCATCTTCAGGTGGGATGCCAACCAATAGGATTTCTGGGTCGGTCCTCACTAGTGGTACGCACTCACAGAGGAGGATATATATTTTATTACTGGCCTATCTAAGAGAGGTCAGGATTTTCTCCACTTCCCAGATGTCCCCGTCAGCGATGCAGCAGGGAGTTAGTTGGCGTACTCCTAGATATATATTAGGGACAATATAGTTTCTCGTGTAGATTTTCAAGTATCTCGTGGTCAGTTACATATTTCTTCATTTCGTGCAAAGGAGGTGAGGTTCCTCTCACTACTACTGACGACCATTTCACACTATACCAGTTATGGGAAATGCATTAGTTTCCCTCTTTTATTTCATGTTGATTCTTTATTCCAAGTGCCACGACTTGTGAGATGGTTTGAAATTTTTTTGTGGCAGTTTTTATATAACATTAGATAGATGTCATTCTCAAGCATGTGGGAGGTTGACCTTCCCTTTTGCTTTAGATTTATTCTGTTTATGTTTTGATAGGTTTCCAGAGACAAGGCCTAATTTTTTTCGGCAACCTTGTAGGTTGATGTTGCATGTACGGATGTAGATGTGGGGCCAAATGATGCCCAAGATGGACCAGTCTGACTTTCTCGCTAGGATATCTCCTGATGCACTGGAATTTATATCCAGTGTTGATGACTCCTTCATTCTAGTGCCATGTTCGTATGCCGGTTTGGATTGGAGAGGGTGTAACAACATCCTGTTTACACAGGATGAGTTGTCGGATGCGAGATGTAATATTACTATTTTCTTTAAATTAATATAGTTTCATTTTGTTGTATTAATTAATTAATTAGAATTATTAAATTTATTCTAACACATTCTTTAACCTTTTTTATTAAATTGTTTAATGAAAATGTCTAATTATTGTTTTGTACTATATATTTTATAGATATTGGGACATTCATTGGGGATGATATTCCACCCCCACTGAATGATCCAGGTGTAGATGTTGATGAGGAGATGGCAGAGGTGGATGATCAGGGTGACAAATGATCCTGATCGGGTGCAGATACCCACGGGGGTGAGGCATAGGCCTGACACGCGATTTAGGATGGAGTTGGGTGACCAACTCTTTCAACTGCTAGTTGATGAGGGAGTCTTCCTGGCTACGATCAGAGAGATTCAGCCTGATCGCAGGCTCACACAACTTTGGAGAGGCATGTCCCACGATATGTTGATCCTCATGTGTCATATCGATGGAGCTTCCAAAGCACTAGCGCGGGCTAGGAGGGGTAGGTGTCGTGGAGATGCACGACAGAGCAGCGCCTCATCTTATGATCATGATCATGAGGGTACTAATCATCATTCTATTACTTCACCTCCTCCTCCTTAACCTCATGATGGAGATCATGATGAGCTGTGACCATCCAATCATGATCAACAGGCATAGTCTGAGCAGTCTGCACCATCTCAGCAAACACCTAGATGAGCAAGCACCTAATCCTGAGTAGGCGAGTCCTTCTGAGGAGGTAGTTCCATCATCACAAGCCACACCATCCACTTCAGAGAAGGTTGATCCATCGACGAGTCATGAGAAGGCACTTCCTGAGAAGACTACACCATCGATTGAGCATGCCTCAACTAGTACTAGTATTGATGTACCACCAGATATTTGACATTTATATGTAGTTATATTACAATTGTATATTTTTGACATTATATATTATTTTATGTTCATATTGATGTACTTAATTTACATGTTGGTGTTCTTCATGATGTGTATATTTTTAGGTCATGTTATATATGTTCATTTAATGTGCTTTCAGATAGATGTGTATGTGATAGAATTTATTTGACATGAGATGTATATTTGATGTTTATGTTGTGATGATGTTATACAATGCTTGTGTTTTGTTATATGATCATGATCACGATGATTAGATGATGTTAGCAAATTTGAATGTGTATTTTAGTTGAATATGATGTTTCTACAATGGTTATTATGATCATGATGTTTATTTTTAATATTAAATCATGATATTTATTAAATATTTTTTCATGATTGTAATTGAAATTTAATTTTAACTGTATGTAAAATTGTAAAATTTTAATTGTAATTGTAATTGTAATTGTATGTAAAATATTGTAAAATTGTAAATGTAATTGTAATTGTAATTGTATGTGAAATTGTAAAATTGTAATTGTAATTCTAATTCTAATTATAATTGTATGTAAAATTGTAATTCTAATTCTAATTCTAATTCTATGTAAAATTGTAAAATTGTAATAGTAATTATAATTGTATGTAAAATTGTCAAACTATAATTCTAATTATAATTCTATGTAAAATTGTACAGGCATTTTACTTATTTCTCAATAACTAAATGTTTTAGTGGATTAGATTTCTAAAAAAACTTAAAATTTACCATTAAAAAAATAAAAAATTACGTGGTGCGCTCAAGCCGTATGGCTCGCACCATTCGCGATGTTTCCTGTAAATTTACAAGCCACACCATGAATGGTGCTAATAGAAACTACACTGGATTTTGGTGCGGTACACAAAAAATGTGCACCCTGCTTATTTTTAAAACTTACATGGCGATAAGGTCGTTTAAATGACTGCACCATTGACTATGTACCATTGTCGGGAGGGCAGTGCGTGGACCAAAATATGCACCCCGAGGCGGATAGTTAGGTTAGCGCAACACCCTCTTGACACCATTACATAGTCAATGGTGCGTCTTTTACAGGACCACACTATTGACCATGAAATTTTTTTGGACGATGCATTGACCAAAAGCCCTGTGCCAGGGTGGATATTTTGATCAGCGCACCGCCCACCCAACAGCAGTACATGGTTAGCTGTGCGGTCATTTACAGTACTACACCATTGACCATGTATTGTTGTTGGGTAGTGCATTAACCTAACTATCCGCCTCGGGGTAGATATTTTCGTTAATGCACCGCAGAAAAATAACATTTTATGTTTTGCGGTGCGTGAACAGTTTTTGGGTGCACCGGGAGCGGTGCACGATAGAAACGTATGCATCGGTACCAGTGCGTAACTATTTTTTTGGGTGCACTGACTGTTTTTTTTTTTCCAAAAAAAGTTATATATATATATATACACGTCTTATTTAATAAAAAAATTTATTTAATATGTGAATCATTCAGTGACGTCAATGGAGAGAATAAAGGGAACAACAAGAAAATATGGAGGACCAGTATAATGTGATTCACCTGTGGGAGGCACGAGAGAGTGAGAGACGTATGTACGCTTGCCCTATTTTGGCAGCCAACCAATTGCTCCTAAGGGAGTTAGGCCTCCTCAAGTTTTACGAGGAGGCTACATCCCTAAAGGGCCATAGTGGGTTATTGGGACAACTCATCTTCAGGTGGGATGCCCACCAATAGGATTTCTGGGTCAGTCCTCACCAGTGGTACGCACTCACAGAGGAGGATATATATTTTATTACTAGCCTATCTAGGAGAGGTCAGGATTTTCTCCACTTCCCAGATGTCCCCGTCGGCTATGCAACAGGGAGTTAGTTGGCGTACTCCCAAAGATATATTAGGGACAATATAGTTTCTCCTACAGATTTTCAAGTATCCGGTGGTCAGTTACGTATTGCTTCATTTCATGCAGAGGAGGTGAGGTGCCTCTCACTACTACTGACGACCATTGCACACTATACCAGTAATAGGAAATGCATTAGTTTCCCACTTTTATTTTATGTTGATTCTTTATTCCAGGTGCCATGACTTGTGAGATGGTCTGCAATTTTTTTGTGGTAGTTTTTTATAACATTAGAGAGATGTCATTCTCAAGCACGTGGGAGGTTGACCTTCCCTTTTGCTTCAGAGCTATTCTGTTTATTTTTTGATAAGTTTCCAGAGACAAGGCCTAATTTTGTTCAGAAGCCTTGTAGGTTGATGTTGCATGTACGGATGCAGATTGGGGACTAGATGGTGCCCAAGATGGGCCAGTCTGACTTTCCTGTTAGGATATCTCCTGATGCACTGGAATTTATAGCTAGTGTTGATGATCACCCCTTCATTCTAGTGCCATGTTCATATGCTGGTTTGGATTGGAGAGGGTGTAACAACATCCTGTTCACACAAGATGAGTTGTCGGATGCGAGAGGTAATATTAGTGTTTTCTTTAAATTAATATAGTTTCATTTTATTGTCTTAATTAATTAATTAGAATTATTAAATTTATTCTAACACGTTCTTTAACTTTTTTTATTAAAATTTTTAATGAAAATGTCTAATTATTGTTTTGTACTATATATTTTGTAGATATTGGGACATTCATTGGGGATGATATTCCACCCCCACTGGATGATCTAGGTGTAGATGTTGATGAGTAGATGGAAAAGGTGGATGATCAAGGTGACATACCTGATCTTGATCTGGTGCAGATACCCACGGGGGTGAGGCATAGGCCTGACACCCGATTTAGGATGGAGTTGAGTGACCAACTCTGTTAACTGCTAGTTGATGAGGGAGTCTTCCTGGCTACGATCAGAGAGATTCAGCCTGATCGCAGGCTCGCAAAACTTTGGAGAGGCATGCCCCACGATATGGTGATCCTCATGTGTCATATCGATGGAGCTTCCAAAGCACTAGCGCGGGCTAGGAGGGGTAGGCGTCGTGGAGATGCATGACATCGCAGTGCCTCATCTTATGATCATGATCATAAGGGTACTAATCATCATTCTATTATTCCACCTCCTCCTCCTTCACCTCATGATGGAGATCATGATGAGAAGTGACCATCCATTCATGATCAACAAGCATAGTCTGAGCAGTCTGCACCATTTCATCAAACACCTAGATGTGAGTAAGCACCTGATCCTGAGCAGGCGAGTCCATCTGAGGAGGCAGGTCCATCATCACAAGCCACACCATCTATGTCAAAGAAGGTTGATCCATCAACGAGTCATCAGAAGGCAGTTCTTGAGAAGACTACACCATCGACTGAGCAAGCCTCGACTAGTACTAGTATTTACGTACCACCAGATATTTGACATTTGTATGTATTTATATTACAGTTTTATATTTTTTACATTATATAGTTATTTTATGTTCATATTGATGTACTTAATTTACATGTTGGTGTTCATCATGATGTGTATATTTTTAGGTCATGTTAGATATGTTCATTTAATGTGCTTTCAGATAGATGTGTATGTGATAGCATTTATTTGACATGAGATGTATATTTGATGTTTGTGTTGTGATGATGTTATACAATGCTTGTGTTTTGTTAGATGATCATGATCACGATGATTAGATGATGTTAGCAAACTTGAATGTGTATTTTAGTTGAATATGATGTTTCTACCATGGTTATTATGATCGTGATTTTTTTTTTTAATATTAAATCATGATATTCATTAAATATTATGTCATGATTGTAATTGAAATTTAATTTTATTTTTATGTAAAATTGTAAAATTTTAATTGTAATTGTAATTTAATTGTAATTCTAATTCTAATTCTAATTGTATGTAAAATTGTAATTGTAATTGTAATTATAATTCTAATTCTAATTGTATGTAAAATTGTAAAATTGTAATAGTAATTATAATTGTATGTAAAATTGTAAAACTATAATTGTAATTGTAATTGTATGTAAAATTTTAAAGCTATATTTGCAATTGTAATTGTATGTATTCATGTCATGATTCTATTTTATTAAATATGTAAAATTTGTAAATTTGTAAATTTGTCAAATTCTAAAAATGTAGTTGTAATTGTATGCATCATGATTGTAACTGTAATTTTGATTGTAATTGTATGTAAAATTGTAAAATTGTAATTGTAATTGTAATTCTAATTCTAATTCTAATTGTATGTAAAATTGTAAAATTGTAGTTGTATGTAAAATTGTAAAATTGTAATCGTAACTGTTACAATTCTAATTCTAGTTGTAATTTTAATTGTAATTGTATGTAAAATATTTGTAAAATTGTAATTGTATGTATTGTCATCATTCAATTTTATTAAAATTTTTAAATTTGTAAAATTGTAAATTAATTGTCAAATTTGAAACATAATTACTACAGTGAGTAAACCGTATACCGCTAATATTTTTAAATTACCATAATTGTAAATTTGTAAATTTGTATGAATATAAATAATTGTAAAATAATAAATCTAGAATAATATGAATTTTTGCAACATAATAAAGTTTAGAAAATAATACAAATAAAATCATTTTTAGAATTATCATTATTTTATTATGTTCTTATATCATACAAAAAAATAGCAGTATACATTTTGAAGATATCATTCACACATATTTAATGAAATCAAATAGTTGTATTACTTTAGGAATTGACATTATAAAAAAGGAAATTTATACAGTACGCCATTGTTTTTGAGATCAACATAATTGAAAATTATCAAGTGAAATGATTTTAACATTAACACAATGCAAACCAATTAATTCAAAATACATATTATAATGTTTTGAAAAAAATAGTATTAGTTATAAGGTAATTAAGTCCTCTTCTTTATAAAAATCCATCTTAAAAAGTATAAAAGATGAAATAACACATGTACCATATCACTCTCAGTTCTCATGATCACCCTCATTATCTTCCAACTCGCTTGGCATGATAACACTATTGTTCTCAAAAATATGTTTTGATCTAGGGTCATGTCTCAATACAAACCACCGATCCCTCTCCAACACATCTGGGTCAAAAAACACCTAGTTGCATTGTTGGGGAAAACATAGGGCTCCTTAGCTTCATCCAACATCTTTCTAGAGTTGATACATATCAACCTACTATCACGTTCTTCCTTTACATTATTCTGATCAAAGGTGTCCCACCAATTGCACCTAAAAATAACACATTGGAAAGAAGAGAAATCCACTTCAATGATCTCTTGCATCTTTCCGATGTAACCTAACATCCCTCATACTAGGTTTTGATCACAGTGGCTAGCTTCACTAGATTGATCGAACTCGACTTCCACTCCACATTCTTGTGTCATGTGTCCATCATCAACATTTTCTATGTGAAAATGGTGTCCATATTCTCACATAGATTGGAACAAATTGACCTATAAAAAAGTTAAAAGCTCATAGTGTCATGTGTCTTATAATAACCCAAGTATTAAAATATGAAATATAGATGCAATTACATAAGGTGGATTATTAAGTTTAAAATGTACATAAATATATTATTACTGAGTGGGTGCACCCAATCCCTACATTTAGCGCATCCTCTTCATCACGCGGGTAACAATCGGTTGCACCGTATTTCTCTCTAACTTGGTCAGCAACCCAACTATTGGGTAATATATTTGGAATATTTTCCTTTAAATGATCGAGATAAGGCACACTTATACCATTAAACCGTCTTCATTCTTTCCTAACACTATCCAATTTAATCCTCTTTTGTTCGTACAATGTGACCCACAATTGTGTCACATCGGAATTGTAAAGAACAAATTTATTGATTGCTTCAATTTCTGGATTCGCTGATGAAATCAAACCAACATATAGTACATATGAGATCAAAATATACACTATATCAAAGTTCAACATGAATATTTACTTCGTGTAAATTTGAAAAATTATAATTTGCATACTCTTTATCAAGCACTTTTTTCCATTCATTTGGAGGAACTCCCCTTATCTTTTGTCTTCATCCCTTTCATCATCCCAAATCACCGCACCTAGTTTGTTGTCAATATATTTGATGTAATCACTGGAATAATAGAAAGACTCATATGATATGTACCCCTTTTCCATAGACCCCTCGAGTTTTTCCATTTGTCGAACCAAGCCTTTCAATTTCTTCATGTACCTATCTAAGAAGAACATCCAACGACAAGAAAACACCCCAACTGATTCAACCTCATCTACTAGGTGGATTAGAAGATGAACCTACAAGTCCATAAAATTCGTTGACAGTTCCTTCTCAAACATACAAATAATCTCAACTATCTCTTGATGCCACTACGAAATGCTAGCCACATGAATCTCTTATGACGTGATCCAATGTACAAATGCAGATAATTTAGATCTGGCATGTCCTAGGTCTTGGGGGAATTCATGTTTCACACACCCACGCACGAACAAAGAAAAATGACACTACAAATGTATAAACACATTCAATAATATACAAAATTAATTATGTTTTATGGTCCCTACATGGGATAGAATTTATTAATATAACAAATAATAAAATCATGCTTTTGCGTACTCTTAGAAGATTCAAATGGTCGTGCGATTTCAACCCCGACAAATGGTCATCCACGGTGAAGCAATGCCATAGTGAAGACCTATATGAAGATGGCACCCTCACACACATTATAACTTTCTTTTCCAAAGAAAGATCATATTTTTTAAAATCCATGGGACATCACCTTCTTGGAAATACCAATTAGATGGACCAGCACCTGCCTCTGATCCTATACCTTCTAATCATCTTGGCCAATGTTTATTTTTAGTTTTTGAAGTAATAAGATATTTCCTAATAGCCATTGTGTCACTTTGTTTCAATTATATGTGCCTCCATAAATAATATGAAACTTTTTCAAATATATGCATGGGATCTAATAAGTGGGTAATCTTAAGATTCTCCCAATATGGGAGGTTGTAAAAGATAGATTTCATTTTCATCCCAATGGGAAATTTATCAACATACGTGTCGAATAATTTTGGATAATTAAACATAGGCTCCCCATTTGAATCAATCATTTCTATGAACTCCTTATCCTTCTCTATCTCATATGCTCTAAGCCATTCAATTGGTGTCGTTATTAGAGGCCTTTTGGTTCTCTCTCATTTAATATTGAAAGCGGATGCTGCTCTTCTGGGAGGAATACCCTAGAGCAGCCATACAGTGGCTTTAGTAGGTCGTTGGACAATCTAGCATTGAGAGAAGGTCCACAACGTTTACATCCAAAATACCCTTTTGTTACAAGACCTACGAAATTATTGTATAGAACATATATTCATGGCACATTAAAGAATATCATGAAGATCAGAACAATTACAACTAATTAAATAACTAATATGCAAAATAATATTGTTATGTATATAAACAAATAAATAAACATGTAATTTACTAAAGCAAACTCTTAAGCCTAGATAATCACGTATTGTGTAAGCACATATGCCATACAACGTAAAACTCCTCTTTCCTGCGATGGGTCTTGATACATCATATACCTTTATCACACCCCATAATTCCTTCAATTCATCTACTAGTTGTTGTAAGTAGACATCCATATTCTTCACTTATCTTCTACCAAGGACTATGAGAGCCAACATAAGATGTTCATTATTCACAGAAAACCATGGGAGGATATTGTTATTGATCACTACTATAGGCCAAATAGAATAGTTGGTGTTCTGGATGGAATATGGGTTAACGCCATCCATGGATATGCTAATTCGTAGACTTTGTACTTCATCCTTGAATTTTTCGGGTGATGTATCCTCTATATGCTTCATGGCTATTGAATATGTTTTGATTCCCATAACTATCAACTCACTCCATCCCTGCAACATAGCTAATTCTTTGCAATGAAAGAGCCTTTGAATCCTTGGGATTTTAGGCATGTGCCTCAATATCTTAAAAGGAGGACCACATGATTTACCCTTATTTTTGTATTTAACATACCTGCCATGCCCACATTTTGGACATATATTTTTATTTGCATACTCTCCTCTATATAGAATAAAATCATTTGGACATGCATGATATGATATGTACTCAACACCCAACATTTTCAACAATTTTTTTGCCTCTTCACAGCTACCAGGAAAGACATTATCACCCGAAAGAACCCTATATTTAAATAATCTATAGTTAGTCATGGAAAATATTAAATGTACATTAATTCTGATATAATTATTAACGTTCATAAAATTGAACATTTTTAATGCTAATTTTGTGATTATATTTCTCAAATTATAAGAGAGGAATTGATGGTCAATTACCACAAAATTTCCAAGAAACATGCATTCAACAAGCCAAAATTTTCTTTCCAGTTGTACAGTAACATCGTTGTCCCCAACTGGGTTGACTTTGACTAACCTCCAAGTCTAAAGAGAGGGGTGGTGGAAGCAAATTTAAGGCTTTAGAAAAAGGTATCAGCGATATGAGCATAATCCCCTAGCTGATCATCGTTCTTGAATGCATCTAACAACATTGTCTCCATGGCAGTCATATCCCATAAGTAATCATCCATACCAACCTCTATTTTATTGCCTCCATTGCTAGCTTGTGAAGAACTACTATTGTTGTATTCATTCCTAATTGGAGAATTTGGAAGTAGTAGGAATTGAATAGGTGGTTGATTCAACCATTCCTGGCATCCTTCCTCTCTGAGTTTTTGTCTTAATTCAGCGTTCTCTTGATTTTACATTGTTTTTGGGTGCAACGAAATATGATATGTAGGTCACTCATCATCACTAGAATCCTAATAATTTCAAAAAAAATATTTGAACATGATTAGTACAAAATTAATGATATCAATTAATAACCTTGTCGACAATGCATGATTAATTGGTTTGGTGTTGAAATAATTACATTAATATACCAAGCAATTATTATTACCATCATTGTCCCAAGATTGTGGCTAGAAGGTGCAATATTACAATTCGCAGGTCAAGCTATCGTCCATTTTCATCAACCAAATGCGCCTTGTAGTATGCTTCTCATGATAAGAGCTTATGATGTTTTGGAGTTGTTTGAGTATTTTGTGCATCTGAATTTGATTCTGAATCTACATGAACCTGCAAATTTTTATACATTAATTTTATTCAGCTGCTTGACATGGATAAAATAAATAAATTCAATTAGATAATGAAAATATAAATAAAATCTGAATTAAATATTATTTCTGAAGATGGATAGGAAGAACTCTGCGATGGACTTTGAGAAATATTATGGAACAAGCTGGATTTTGAAGAATTGTCCATTTGATATAATTATGAGATTTTCTCCCCGCATTTGAGAAAAATCAACAATAAATTTTGGTGTGCATACCTAAAGGTAATTTTGCTGCCTTAAAAATGGACTTATTGTTATTGGTGCTAATGTATAGTTAACCACACCGGTGCGTTTTAGTTACTGTGCACTAATGTTGTGTTATTAATTGATCCACCAGTGTGGTTAGTAAACAAACACACTGAATATCCAAAAAATAAAAAAAGTGCAACTTTATTTTTTTTAAGTGAAAAAAAAAACCAGTAAATTGAAAAATGGGCGGAAAATTAATTTCAGAAATCTAATTTCATAAAAAAATTATTTAAATAGTAAAAGTTATTCATTATTTCATTTTTTTTGCAAAACGTTTCAGGAAGGGATTTGCACGAGAGACATACCTGGAGCAAGAGAGAACAAGAGCACTGTGGAGCAGCAAAACACTTTCGAACAATAACACTATTCAGAGAATCAGAATTTGAAACATCAAGTGATTCGCACAAAAACCTTGTAGTATAGTAAAAATGTTAAATTTTACTGTAATAATTATTTTTTTTACAAATTATGTTGTATTTAATACATGCATAGTAAAAATATTAAATTTTACTTTGCATATTCAAAAATAAATAAATAAAATAAAAAAATCCATTCTTACGTTAAACCCTTGCTTATTCTTGTTTCTGCCCTTGCTTCTTCTTTTCATTTTAGATTTATAGGGTTTTAATTTATATATATATATATGACATCTAACCCACTGGACAACTTGCAGAGTCGGATCCCAATCCATGTCAGCCCTTGCATGATTTTTTTTTTTTTTTAATTAATTGGTGCGGCCTGTGTAAAAAAGTGCACCTGTGCGTTATTTTATTATAGTGCACTCGACACGTACTGTTTGATAAGAATAATTTTTTATTAATTTATGTTTGTTTTAATCGGTGCACCAGTTAACATATAACGCACCGGGTCTCCTTGTTGACAGAGAGCATCGTACGGTGTTTCTACTATTTTGGCGGTGCGTTTATAAGAACATGTTGCACCGCCTCCTCCATGACTTCTTATGCTACAAAAACTAGCACTAGAGGTTTTTTATAAATTTTTCCATGTTAATCGATGCACTGGTTAATATATAATGCATCGGGTCTCCTTGTTGACAGAGAGCACCATACGATGTTTCTATTGTTTTGGTGGTGCATTTATAAGAACATGTCACACCGCCTTCATTGCGTATTGTTTGAAAAGCGCACCGTTTCTTGATTTTTTTATTTTTTTCCAGAAATTTTTTTGATTCATTTATAAAATATATTAATAAATGCTATGGTACAGGTTTCATATTAATAAAGAAATGGCTCACAAGAGATCAAGTAACAAAAATACTGATAGCACATCGAGAAATGCACAAAAGGCAAGTTCTTTGTAAATGCTTTACAAAAAATATTATTTTGAACTATATGTAAGTTGAACTAATATGTATTTTTTACTGTGTATCATGCAGAGAAACAAAATGACGAAGCTCGATAAGATTATTTTTTATCTAAGACCAAAAGTGCGTAAAAGCTTGATGGAAAAATTGCAGAAGGATGAATCAGGTAAATGAAAAAATATTATCAATCCAATATGAGTTTCTTTTTTTAATTTTCATTAATAATATGCTTTAAAATATTATATAACATGTTTCAAACAATTTATTAATTCGCATATGTTTAATGTTCTACAGGGACCAACAACGAAGAAAATTAATGCTTTTCTAAGAAAAGAAAAAAAATAGAACATGAAAATGAATTGCTCCTTAGCTCATCTGGAGTGGTGCTAGAGGTTAACGAAAGGGGGAAAAAAATTTAAAAAATCTAAGGGATCTATTGGAACGAATGTATAGTGGTTCTTTCCACTTACAATACAAAAATAATTCCAATGATTCCAAGAACCAAATTTTTTTTAAACTACAAGATGAATTTACAGAGAATCGGTCAATGAGACATGTTAAACTTTTAATAGCAAAAACGTACAACAAAAAAAAAGGAATGAAAATTTGATATTCCTTTAAATGTTTTTCTAGAATTATATGTATATATTACTATAAATAAATCATTTATAAATATCACTTTTGTTATATTTACTTTTCATATATCAATATAAAAATTAAATAGTTTATTTTCAAGTTATGTTTTCAGGAAGATTATGAAAATCTCAAAGGATGAAGGAGCTGATCTCAGAAATATGCTAGTAGAAATGTTCCAAAAGGTGTACAAGGAGATGGTCAAAGAAATGGAAATAATTTCATCGCACGAGGAGCCATATCAACAACAACA
Organism: Pinus albicaulis; assembly: GCA_034641835.2. NCBI lineage: Eukaryota > Viridiplantae > Streptophyta > Pinopsida > Pinales > Pinaceae > Pinus > Pinus albicaulis. The sequence continues at coordinate 370,543,201 of CM076569.1, forward strand.
TGCTTCAAATGTAATATGTAATTATTGAATTTTTCAATTAGGTACAATAAATAAACAATGTAGCATTAAATATTAATTTTCAAGTATTTTTTTACCGAAAAGGAAAGAAAATGGAACCCATTCAGCATATAAAACAAGATGACAAGGAAGAAAAGGGTTGATATCTCTATTTGTGAGTAATTGTTACTTCCTTATAACAACTTAACTAGATTTCATTTTTGTACATTTTAAATTGTATTACAACAATCATCATTGAATGTCTTCAAACAGGTGCTAACATTCAAAAAAGAACCATCGGACGAATTGATTGACATTAGGTTAAATATGGGTTATCAGTATATGTTGCCATATCAGAAATTAATTGTGGAATTTGTAAGCATCTATCTTGTTTTACTTAGCTCTGTCTATAATTAATAGAACAAAAGAATATTTTATATTAAATATATGATTTGTTATGGGGTATAAAACTTGCAGGAAACAAAGTATGGAACTGTGCCAACAAATGAATTGTTGAAAGATGGCATGAAATTTGGTTTTGAAATAATGTGTATAGTTCATGAGTCAATTCTTGCTATGGTACATTTATTTTTTATTTACATTGATGTATATTATTTAATATTTCAATTTTCATTATTCTCACCAATGTATATACAGTCATCACAGTTTATTTATATGTTTGTAGATGGAACTTGAAGAGGAAGAAAACAATCAACACATTGAACAAAACATTCTTCAAAATAACCCAAGTCATGGAAGTAGCTCGAGCAGTGACAGTAGTTCCAATGAAGAATGAAGATCAATATGTTTGGATATCAAAGCAAGGCGTTGTATTCTCTGAAATATTTGTCTGCGAAATCAGAAATTTTGTTTAATATAATGGACATAGTGTCTGAATTGAAAGACAAAGGGATACCAATAATTCTCCCATTTTGTATAACAAAGACTGTCTTATTCATATATATATATATATATATATATATATATATATATGTATGTATAATAAAATATGTTTTAATTTATTCTATTTTGTTCTCCATTTTCATTGTGAGATGTTACACTACTGATTAGATATATGGATGATTAAATATTATAATGAAGAGATGCAGAATCTAATGATATGATATAAAAAATTAATCCAAAAATCACATTCAAATGCACTAATAAAAATTTAATTGATATGAATATTGTTATAATATATGTGTCGACTTTTGATGAATAATGAATTTTAAAAAATCACAATAATTGTACTATCACCAGTCGATGTTTCTAAAAAAACCAAAATGAACATTGATGTGTGTTAGTCATTGCGCACCAGTGCATTTGTATGATACTGTGCAATGGTGCATTTCTATGACCTATGGGCACTGCACAAATACCAATACCAATTAGAACACCCGGTGTGGTTTATCGACGACTACCACCCGGGCGATCCAATAGGTGTTCCATGCACCAGTGTAGTTTTCCTTTAACATGTCGGTGTGCTTTTATAACTTAACAGCCAGATGCGTTTTATCACCTATAGGGCTCGATGTGGTTTTATACCTTAACGGCCCAGTGCATGCACCTTCCATCAGCCTGGTGCAACTGGCTAGTTAACACGCACCGAGTCGTTGCTAAATGCCATGGGGTGTCTGAAACTTGCTTTCCATATCGGTGCTTGGTAGGTTTACAGTACCGGTGTGTTCACGGCACAACGCACTGGTGCATTGACACCGAATGTGTGCAATGATGATAAAAACATCTGTAACAACCTCCAGTCGTCCAATTTTTTTTATTTTTGTTGAAATTCCATTAGAAGCTCCACCAAAACCTCCGTTACCGAAAACAAATGTTGTAGAAAATTTTTTTTTACAATTTTGGCCAATTTTATAACACTAAAAGGCTCCTTTATAACATCCTCTAGTGGGTCTTTTCCTTGTAGTCTCTGTAGTCAAGGCTGAGATAAAGTTGTAAAAAGGAGAGAGCTCCTCAGAAAATGTTGGATAGAATTGTGAATTACAGATAAAACATGCTTCCCTAGACAGGTGATAATCTTGAAAAACAAATTAAAGACTATATGACTTCTTCCCCTAACTAAGAACAGACACACATAATAGATTAGAATCTTACTTGGAATCCAAGTTCTTCCAAATGGTTCCTTCTATCACTTCCTTTGCAGCTTCAAATTCCAACAGTTTGTGAAAAATTCTTCCTGCAAGAATGAACACTAGTGACTAATTTGAAGTGACCATTCCAGCGACATTCCTAGCCTCATCACGGTATAAATCTCTCCAGTTGCTGTTACACAAATATAACTCTCAATTGAAAATCCACGAGCATTTCTCTACTCAAATTCTTCCTTCTCAAACACTAAGATCTGTGCTCAATTTATAGAGAAGCTGAGGTAGTTTTACAATTAATGACTTTCCAATAATAGGCAAGACATGTTCCTAATCTTGTCGATGTCAAATGGACACTTGTATTCGAAATTTGACACATGTGAACTCTTCTAGAAGGCATTGGCCAAGTGGAGATTCCATAACAATGAGAATTTCGCTCCCAATGTGACCAACACACCCATAGATGTCGAGAAGTGCTTTGCAGAGAATCCTTGCATGGGGCTACCTGCATATCTAACGCACTTAGTCCCTTTAGAGTCAGCGTTGATGAGCTCTCATACGATATATTATAACTTTCAAACTTTGGAAACCTTTGCTTGATGAAATTCATGCTTGATTTGTCTTGTTCTTGTCTTAGGGTATATAGCAACTTGAAATTATAGAGGATGATAAACCCTTAGTCATTGGTCCTAGAGATGATGCCCAGTTAACCAGGTCATTAGGAATGATACCCAAATTGACCTATAACAAATTTCCCCCTAAAGCATAAGGTCAAAATAATAAAAACATTTGATTGAGATGCTTTACACTGTGATGGGCTGGAGATGAAGTGGAGTGGTCACCTGCATCAATATTACAATACATTACATCATGATATATCCTCTTTGATCATAATTGCTGAGGGTAGGAATTCCCATGTTCAGCACATAAACAATCTAATAACATGTACATAATTTAGAAATTCAACAACATTGGAATGTTTCCCAGTGCAGATATGCCTAAAGATATAGGCCCATGTTCGGATGATGATATGTATGTAAGGTCACCGTACATATGATGTGTACAACAATCCTGAAATCTTAGCTCGGATGGCTAAAACTAGATCCGGGGTCTTCTTATCTCGTTCACTCTATTATTTAGGTACAATTCTAGCCATGTGAGTATATGATTTTTCGTTGAACATGGAAAGACATCGTTTGATTACCATCCAATAATGTGAGCTGTTAAAAAATGCGAGATAACCACCATTAATTAAAATGACCCTCAAGGTACTGTAGTACATTTCATAAGGCATTAGTAGAATATTTGATGTCGAACGCCAAACAAAATCTTTCGGTCAAAGGTCCGATAGCGAGGATCTTGTCGATGCTGTAACAAGCCTCATGGTACTAGAATCTAATGTTTCTAAGTGAAATTCCTGGATATTGATTTGTCGTCGACAGGAAGTGACCTTAATGCGAAACGAGAGTTACTAATTTCGAAGACAAAGGTATGACTTGATATAGCAATTTTCAGGGATGATGGTCATGAGAATGAAGGTTTACGAGTATTTCAGAAAGATGAGTTTATTCACTGGATGACTTCTCTCGAACATATCAGCGACACTGTGATGAGTTGGAAACATTGACCCAAAACCAAAGTGAAGGTATGATGAACCATAGGTATGAATGAACCATCAAGATGATTACCCAACCCAAACAGTGACGGACATGGAGTGAAGGAAGTGTCATGTTCAAGAGCGACTTGCTACCATAAATAAATTTTTCTCACTTTTCCCAAATTTTCCCTGGTCATTTGTCGACCAATACCTCTTTATTTTTTAACAAGCTTGAGGAGAATAACATTTGATTGATCTATAATTCCACCCTTCAGGTGAATAAAGTATCGCTATTTAATAATTTAACAATTCTAGTGATGAATGAAACTCGATTCTTGCCATGATCGACAAGCCCATTGCTATTTTATGTTTTAACGAGCTTAACGACAGTGATAGCCCAGTCATTTTCCATATTTAGAGAGTTTGAAAAAGAGGACGAAAGAAAACTCCATAAGTAATTTTTCATAATTTTTTCACTCAGACCCAAAAAATTGTAAAACAATATCTGAGAGAACCTCTTTGGTCATGTTTAACCAAGGTATTCATTTTCGTAAATAATCTATCTCAGTCTAAAAAGGGGTTAAACTTATACTGAGTAGATATCAATTCATTTACTTTTATGAGCTCCAAAAGACAAGTGCTCGGCAATATTTTCATATTATTGGAGTCTGAAAAGAGCTGAAAGAAGACTCCAGTGGTTCATTTTTTGTTGTTATCGAAGCTCGAAAAAGAGGTAAAATTGCACTTCAAATCCTTTTTTGTTTTTAACAGAACCCAAAAAATAAGGAGAAAAAGTATGCTTTGTGGTCAAGTCATTCTTTGAATAAATCTACACGACTAATCTATTTATCAATTGTATTTCCTATTCAGAACAACATCAAATGGATTAAAAATTCTTGTTTCATGATAAAAACATAATAAAACTATAGTCATAGCAATAAATTTAACTTACAAATAATTAAATGACTATTAAAGTAGTTTCACTATTCATTTTTACCATTCCATAGTTACCATTTGCATTTTGGAGCTCTAAACCTGATTTTTCCCCCTAACTTCATCTGTTGATTGCGATCATTTCTGTGGATGCATTTCATCGCCGTTTAATCCAGGTTAGTGCCATGAACCTCCTCTTTCCTTTGGTATTCATTTCAGGTCCAATTTCTGCAATTTTTTAGGGTTTTAAGGTCCATAGGGTAAATTATGCCCAAAAAGAGGACAACGCACCCCTGATTTTCGAAACATGTGTTGCATAGAAGGTACAATGAAGTGTACTTGCATCTGCAATGCACTGTCTCTTATTAGGGAGTGCATTGGGCGCAGTCTAAGTTTTTTATTTTCTCATTATGCCCAAAATTGACCTAGTTTTTTGCAATGAATGGAATCTAATGGATCTTATTGTTGTATTTCAAGTTTCCATCAAATTACAATGATGATTACATGGAGGGAAAGAGAACATGAAGAACAGGATATGATTTCCTTAAATGATCTAGGTACATTAAGAGCCCTACGAGATTTTGGACTACTTAAGTACTTCAAGTTGTCGGGAATGAGGCAAAAAATAGAACTCTTGGAGTTCTTAGTGCGAGCATGGGATCCACTGATACAGGCATTTCATATTAAGAACCAAGTGGTTCGTATAATAGTTGAGGATGTGTATTTTCTCACAGGTTTGTCAAGGAGAGGTTTGCCCATTTCACTCTCAAGGTCTACTGTTGGAGGAGAGACAGTGAGGGATTATATTCTGCAGCATTTCTATCCAGAGGAAGAACCTAGCATAGATGGAAAAATAAACATTCTGGATGTCAGAGATTTGCCTTTGAGAACTATTATTTTCATGATCGCTAGATTTATTGGCACCGTTACACTACATGTAGAGAATAGATCGTATATGAAATATGTGCTAGAGTGTATGGAGCCAACAGTATTCAACTGGTCTGAAGTTGTTCTATCTCAGATAAAGGAACAACTGAATAAAGCAAAGGGAGGAAGGAAGAAGAATTTAAGTTATGGTTCAATCCTTATATCCTTCGCTTTAGAATGGATTCCACTGATGTAGCCACAACATGTGACACTAGATATAGCTAGTCCTAGAGATCCTCAGATGCAGAGATGGTTATAACTCATGGGTCGACATGCAGGCCAATCGAATGTTGTGTTCTCTACTGCATTCTTTTCCTAGTTCCGGCGATAGATTGTCGCCATCGATGAGTACGCATACGCAGGCATTGATTTTCGAGGAGATCCAAATTTAGCATTACGAGAAGGTGCTCAGTGGGGTGGAATGGGTAAGAATGTTTTGACCATGTTTTTTGATTTTCTTAAGGTTTATACAATGTTTTTGTATTTTTATGTTTTCCCAAGACTAAACTAAATGTTTTGTGTAATGCAGATGTTTTTGATGTTCAACCAGTAGTGGAACCAGAGCATGAAGCATATGTGCCAACAGAGAGGGCTGTCGGGAGAGCAGTCCTTTAGGATCTTGATTTGACGAGACTCTGACTGAGCTTCAGCAGCACATAGAAGGTTTGACCTTTGGGATTCCGGATTGCTGGATCGAAGAGCTTCCTATGCAACTATAGCGATACACTATTGGGGTTCCTAACCGTTGGATGTGGTTACTTCGTAGGATAGCTAGATCTATAGCATGTTACCATGAGCACCACTAGTTTACTTGTGACATTTTGCATACATTTTGAGGTCTGATGACCAATGTGTCTTGGGCACAAATTTTGTAAAAACCTATAACTATCTATCTATATGATTTCAGATTTTTCCCTATGTTTATTGTGCAATCCTATTCAATGATGTGAATGTTTTCTTTACATATGTTGCAAATGTCTGTCTAAAACTCGATTAGCTAATGAATCGGTCAATGTGTTAAAATTTCTAGAAATGTGTTAATATTGAATAAAATAAAAATGTCTTTCCAAAAGTTAAACTATTAGGAACAATCTAAGAAGTGTTGGATTTCTAACAGTATAAACACTAGTGAGTTGTAATACCACAAGTTGTGAATCTAACCCTATTATTATGCGGTTAATACCAAATGAAATGGCATCAGAGAGAAGTTCGATCAACGCTTTATACTCAGAGATATTGTTCGTTTATATACCAATAGAAATCCCTTGAAAACTCACTAACACGTCGTTCAGAGCAAAAATGGCCCATGCTGCAAAGGACAGATTCTGCGTACTACGACTAGCACCATCAGCATATCCAATAAATGGTTCCGAAGATTCAAACATCTGCGATGAAATGTAAATAGGATTACTAACATCTATAAAACTCTAAAAACAAATTAAGATAGTGAATAAATTGGGAAGGAGACCCATACTTAATTTAAATCAGCATAAAAACCCTCTTGGTATGAAATGGGATCATTCTAGAAGCTGGATTTCACACCCTCATGTGTGAACAGAGACTTTTGCATGTGGGAAAAGTTAATTTTTACCAAGTCAATAGCATTAATATTTGAGGAGTGGATCCTAAATAAAATCAATGCTCAATGTGAACAAGGCTAAATCTGAGCTATTTTCATAAGCACACTTAAGTGTGAAAGAAGTTGGATCAGTTGACCAAGTCAACCAAGACCAAATCAATAGCGTTGTCTAGATGTAATGAACCTCCTAGATGCATAGCGCGGTATTAGTTGGATACTACACATGTGAATAGAGCTAAATCATTGAGATGGTTTAGGTTTGGCAAGATTTCTAACTTATAAAAACATCAAGAGAAGTTTGTTCATGGTATGATATTTTCTGAATATATTGTCTGTTTAGAAATTTCTTATTCTCTTGTTGTTTACCTGAGAATGGTGTTGTTTAGCACTAGGGTGTTCCTGATCGGGAATCCCACCTCTTCCATTGAGAAGCTCTTGGAGGAGTCTTTTTTATCTTGTCCACTATCAGGAAATTTTCCAAGCTTCATCTTCCAACTACAACATAGATCTTGTTGAGGGTTTGGTTTTCCTTGTAAGATGCAGCAAGTGGAGAGTAGATCTATTTAGATCTAGGCCATTCTGTTGCCTCTTTTCAGTGGGAAAGCTTCTATCCTCTTAATAAGAGAGTATTAGATCTTTGGAGCTGCATTTTCAGATCTTAGCATCAGGCTGAACCAGTGCTAGAGTCTATAGTGCAGTTTCTCTCCCATAATTGTGTTATTTGCAAGTGTATAGTTGCAGGAAGTTTTGGCATACTTTTGGACGAGAAATCTCTGGTGTTGGGGGTCCTTCGCTTCACTGTGGTGATCCATGGATTATGATTATGATCTATGTTCTATTCAGATCTGATATGCTTATTATTGTACTTGCTTTGGAAATTCTGAATATTACTATATATTTGCAACTTAGATCTCAGATATACTCTTTGTATCACATGTTTTCCTCAAAACCCCAAGGGGAATTTGTATAGGAACTCATCTAGTGTACAGATCTGATATGGATATAATATTTTTTACACATATCTATTCTAGATATGATATGTAATGTACAGCTACTTCAGCTCTTAATATAACGTTGTCAAGCCTTCTTACAGCCTAATACATTGTTGCGGCACCTCATTCTTGAGGGTTTCTTCATCAAAGTCTTCTATTTTTCTCTTGTACATTGTATGGACCTTATTATAAACCTATTTTGCTGATGTATAAGTGAATAATGAACCTTCATATTGGTCTCCTGCATATATTGGCTGAACTGCGTTATTTTCTAGGTTGTGTTATTTTGTATTGTTGCAGTCCCTTCCTTGGGCATTTTCCAACTGCACTAGGTGTGGGGAGACCATTTTAACCCACCTAGAAGGATTTTTTTTTTAATCCCTCTTGGATTCAGGTCTTATATTGTTATATATAAGGGATCCAAGGGTTTATTTCCAATATTTGAGCAAATATTCTTGAAAAATGCATTTTTCAAGCATGCCTTGCTAGCAGTCCCAATTTGGGGATATTACAGTGGTGTCAGAGCATGATCTTCAGCTCATCCTGTGTGTTCCAGCTATCAGAAAAGGAGTAGATATCAGAATTATGGATATAATGAGATTACTCTTATCACTTTTTAGATGTAGAAAGAACCTCTCCCAGGAGGTTAAGCATATGAATGAGAAGAGATGCTAAGAAACTCCTAGAGGGTTTCAAGAAGAGGGAGGACCATGCACTTATTAATCTCACAAAGAAGAAGATAAGAATCATGGAGGACACTTGGATCATTAGATTCTAAGTGAATACCTTATTGAGTATAAGTCTCAACCTAGAGCCTTCAAGGAGACTCTAGCCTTCCCACAGTTCATTCAACTAAAGGAAGAAAGGAGACCCTGCAGCAAGGGAGAAATCAAGGGCAATAGGTTTCTATTGTCCACTTTTGATGGGACATCTATAGAAAAGGCTTGGGCCAGAAGACTCGGTACATTATTCCTACTACATCCAGTGCTAGAGAAAGAAACAGTGGAGATTGCAGCGCTACACCTGAAGGGTGAAGCAAGCAATTGGTGGTTCAGCCATGTGAGACATGCAAGATTTTCTTCTTTTGTAGATTTCACTCAAAGGATGATCAAGAGATTTCATAAGGAGAAATCAGAGGAAGAGAAGCCCTCACCACCACTTGAGGAGGCTTGTACCAGCACTATCACAGTCATGGAGGAGCAACCTTCATCTTCAGTAGTTGGGAGAGCCAACATAATAGAAAAATGAACTCTTGCAGCTATACAAGGTGTTCCCAAAGCCCATCAAGGATCATCACTTACTGCTAATCTAGAGCATCAGAGTTCAACTGCGCTGTCCAAAATCAACAGTGAAGAAAAAAGGACCTAGTCCTCATGGGAGCATTCAAATGTCAGCTTCATTCAAGAAGCCATGGAGGAAGAAATAACAAAGGGTAGACATCTTGAGATGAGAAACATTTTCTCCTCTCTAGATGACACTTTCTCAATGAGCATGCCACAGCTCAAAGAGAGACTTCTACTTGTAGCAGATCCAAGACCCCACTAGTTTTGGAAGGCCATGCATGAGGAGGAGGTCTCATCAAGAGATCCCATGGGAGGTGCACTTCAACATTCCATGAAGTGCAAAGTTCTTCAAATATTTGAGAAGGTTGGTGTCCTAAAATGGGAGGATACCAAGTGTTTGTGGAATGAGGTCCATCATCCACAAGTGATTGAGTGGATGTGGATGATGAGCAAGAAGCTGGAAAGCTACTTGCAAATCTATGATACTAGGCAGCAGGAGGCTTGGCTGCATTGGCTACTCTTGAAAGAGTTTGGCCATCATCCTCTTTCTAAGGTTATGTGGGGGAAAGATGTGTGGCAAGATTCTTGCATCATTGGGCAGCAAGGAGTATGGACACATTGTGTTGATATGACATTCTTCATATCAATCGCCATGTTTTCACCACATGATTTGTATGATGGAGGTATGGGGAGGCAACAAAATATTTTGTTGCTTTGGATATTCTTGGGAGAGCAAGGGCATATTTTCTCTCACACTTTACATGATGTTGCAGGAGTAGGAGATGGCACTATCATGGTGCAAAGGAGCTACTCCTTAGCCTTGGATGATCTGGAAGTACTTCCACTTTGGAAGGAGCCCCTTGTTTGTAGAAGCATTATGGAAGATGTCTTTGACAATGAACATGTCAAAGAATAGAACTATGTATTGGCAGGAGCCTATTTGCATAGGCCAACAACACTGTCAATTTGGAGCATGGACTTATGGATGAGTGCCCCCAAGATCACTTCACTCTTGATGCACTTGATGGACAGCGAGGAGGTGATAAAGATGGAGTAATGGGTGGAGACATATATTACTGTGATATGTTCTGCTTGGCTTGGATTTCCAAGTATATGAGGAAGGATCTTCATACAGCACATGATTCATTTCTCTTCATGAGAGTATGTCATACCACTATAGAGATTTTGTTCATGGATCCTATCATCATCTTACTTTTAGTACATGGTAAGGATGTTGTTTTTTCATTTAGTGATTTTCATACTCTTACCATTTCTATGCAGTGCATTGCTCCATAAGAGGGCAAGCTTTTCATTGACCTCCATGATCAACATTGGGCCAAAATGTATGATGGAGACAACCATCTCTTATATGGCCATGGGCAAGTGTTGTATTACTTCATGTATGTTCATTTGATGTACACATCCATTTACCATTCATTAGTGGATGAAATAACATACATAATCAGCCTTGTATCAAGAAACAACTTGCCATGTAATTTTCTGAAGTAGCAGTTTGGAAAACTGTGTTGTGACGACTTGGGAAACTGTTGGTACAGTTCAGCTCCATATTAAACCTTCAATATTTCCCTCATTAAAATTCTAATCATGATTTCATTTACTGATATTGTCCTTATCTTTGTGGGGGACATGATTGGGAGAGAGACACATGGGTTGGATGTGTCCTTTTGGGAAGAGGATTCCCACACTTTTTGTATTACATGTTCTAATGGGAGCATGGGAGGAGATATGGCCATCATAACCAAACACTTGTCTATTTTTGAGGTGGGCCATGTGATTGATGGGATGCCATATAGTGATGATTTCCTATCCATCACATATAGAATGATTTGGGCCAACTTGATTCACAACGTTGGGAAGGAGATCTTTAGAGATCTAGTCTTCATTTTTCCACTTCAGGGAAAAACTATTGCAGCCCAAGATCTACATATGCTATACACTTATCATAAGTGGAGAGGAAGACAATGTGGGGTGGGCTACTTTGTCTACCATGTTCATATTTTCAGCCCACCTACTTTGCAGGAGCTCAAGGTGGAGGAGAATTTTTTGGAGTTACCATGTTGGGAGGTGACTCATTTAGTATGGATGATTACTTGGGGATGGAGGGTCCAATTGGGAAATATGTTTCCCAACACATTTTAGACTCCATTCCTCGGGAGGAAACCCTTCAGTTCTATCCTTGCAGTTTCTTGAGGACAAGCAACATTTGGGAGGGGAGGACTATAATATTCCTACATTAGCATGCAGCTAATGGGAATATTGATTTTTTATTTTTGCACCTAGTAGATGAATAAATGGGGAGGGAGACCCGTGATTAATTTAAATGAGCATAAAAACCCTCTTGGTATGAAAGGGAATCATTTTAGAAGCTGGATTTCACACACTCATGTGTGAACAGAGACTTTTGCATGTGGGCAAAGTCAAGTTTGACCAAGTCAAGAGCATTAATATTTGAGGAGTGGATCCTAAATAAAATCAATGCTCAATGTGGACAAGGCTAAATATAAGCTATTTTCATAAGCACACTTAAGTGTGGAAGAGGCTGGATCAGTTGACCAAGTAAACTAGGACCAAATCAACAGTGTTTTCTAGATGCAATGAACCTCCTAGATGCACAGCACAGTATTAGTTGGAGACTACACATGTGAACAGAGCTAAATCATTGAGATGGTTTATGGTTTGGCAGGATTTATAACTTATAAAAGGAAGAGGAGGACATCAAGAGAAGGTTGTTCATGGTATGATATTTTCTGAAGATATTGTCTGTTTATACATTTCTTATTCTCTTGCTGTTTAATTGAGAATAGTGATGTTTAGCACTAAGGTGTTCCTGATCGAGAATTGCACCTCTTCCACCGCGAAGCACTTGGAGGAGTCTTATTGATATTTTCCACTATCAGGCAATTGGCCAAGCTTCATCTTCCAACTACAACATAGATCCTGTTGAGGGTTTGGGTCTCCTTGTAAGATGCAGCAAGTGGAGACTAGATCTATTTAGATCTAGGCCATTCTGGTGCATCTTTTCAGTGGGAGAGCCTTCTATCCTCCTAATAAGAGAGTATTAGATATTTGGAGCTGCATTTTTAGATCTTAGCATTAGGGAAAACCAGTGCTAGAGCCTACAACACATTTTCTCTCCCATAACTGTGTTATTTGCAAGTGTATAGTTGTAGGGAGTTTTGGCATACTTTTGGAGGAGAGATCTCTGGTGTTGGGGGTCCTTCCCTTCACTGTGGTGATCCATGGATTATGATTATGATCCATGTTTAGTTCAAATCTGATCTGCTTATTATTGTATTTGCTTCAGAAATTCTGAATATTACTACAGATCTACAACTTAGATCTCAGATCTACTCTTTGTATCTCATGTTTTGCTCAAAACCCCAACGAGAATTTGTAGAGGAAATCATCTAGTCTACAGATCTGATATGGATCTAATATTTTGTACGCGGATATATTATAGATCTTATATGTAATGTATAGTTGCTTCATCTCTTAATATAATGTTGTCAAGCCTTTGTACAGCCTAATACATTGTTGCAACACCTCGTTCTTGAGGGTTTCTTCAAAAAGTCTTCTATTTTTCTCTTGTACATTGTATGGGCATTATTATAAACCTATTTTTCTAATGTATAAGTGATTAATGAACCTTCATATTGGTCTCCCAAATATATTGGACTGAACTGCATTATTTTCTGGGCAGCGTTATTTTGTATTGTTGCAGTCCCTTCCTTGGGCATTTTCCAACTACACTAGGTGTGGGGAGACCTGTTTAACCCACCTAGAAGGATTTTTTTTTGAATCCCCCTTGGATACAAGCCTTAGATTGTCATATATAAGGGATCCAAGGGTTGGTTTCCAATCCTGTAGCATACATTCCTGAAAAATTCATTTTTCAGGCATGCCTTGCTAGCAGTCCCAATTTGGGGATATTACAGAGACGACAAGATGCATTGGCGCTGGTGGTTTGTGGATTTTACGATAAAAAATATGGCATGCATGACAACTTATGACCACAAGTATGCAGTCTCTAAAATTAGTAGGCCAAAATTAACTAGCACGGAGTATCTTCTGCGTGGTAGCATATCCAAATAAATATCCACCACAAGCCCCAACATGACAATCATTTAACACCTTTTCGCCCTCTTCATGAGTGAGGCACCTCCTTAAAATGGTATCAACACCACGACGATAAAGTGTATTTCTTACAATCATATAATATTTGGCTTGGTATTGAATACGTCGTTGTTCAGAGCGAGAGGTATTAGGTCAAAAAGTTTGGGTTTGGAGATAAATGATGAAATCCCCATACCAAGGATCATATGATCCAATCAGAAACAGAGACTCGTCAAGAATTGATGGTTCCAACATAGTTGCAGTACAATCAGAGGGAAGGTCACAGAGAAGCTCAGCCAAAAATAAAGACTTCTTTGACTTGGATTTGATAAATTCCAAATCAAATTCCTACAAAATGACAATCCATTTTGAATATTTCCCCCCCAGAAATTGACGTGATAAGATATAAGTCATGGGGTTGCAATCTGGAACGATAGTTATTTTTCGGAGTATCATATAATGGCGAAACCTTTTGATAGCTTCAACAGCTTCCAAGGCAAGCTTTTCTACGTATGAGTACTTAACTTTCGTATCATTGAGATTACGACTCAAATAATATATCGGATGTTCAATTCTATCTTCTACTTGGACCAATACCATAGCAATGGTTTTTTTGGCCGTGGCGATATATAGGAAATAATATTTTTGATAATTAGGAGGATACATTAATGACGCTCGGACAAGAGTGTCCTTGACAACATCAAAAGAAGCTTGTGCAACTTAGTCCCAATGGAAGGGAACCCCCTTTTTCAAGAGTCGAGTAAAAACTTTAGCCATTTCGGCGTAATTTGGAATGAACCTTCTTAGGAAGTTAGCCTTTCCTGGAATTTTTTGTATCTGAAGTAAGTTTGATGACGCAGGAAAATCAAGAATGGCCTAAACCTTCAAAGGGTCAATTCAAATTCCTTCTTTTCAGACTACGAATCCAAGAAAAAAAACCAGAACCAACACAAAATACACATTTATGTGGATTGAGGTGTATTTTGTAGTGTCAGAGGCGTAAGAAAATGGTTCTCAAATGCATCATGTGATAATTCTGATTTCTTGAGTGCACTGGTAAATCATCTAGATACAGTTGAACAACGTGCTTGATGTCATTGAAAGCATAATCCATTTCTCTCTGAAAAGTTGCCCTAGCTTTCTTTAAACCAAACGAAAGTTTCCTATAAGTGAATGTGCCCCAGGGACAGATGATTTTTGTCTTAAGTTGATCATCTGGGTGGATATTGATTTGATTGTAGCTGGAAAATCCATCCATGAATGAAAAAATTTTGCTTCCACCACAATTGTCAATAAAGAGAGTAGGATAGTTGTCTTTTGGACAAGCATGATTAACATCTCGATAATCGACGCACACTCTAATGGTTGCTTTTTTTTTCATAACAGGAATGATATTGGAAACCCACTCAGCTAGCAGAACAGGGTATATGAAACCAGCACGCAAAATTTTCTCAACTTCTGCCTTGATGGCAGCGGCTTTCTTCGGATGAACAGGACAAATTCATTGACACACCGGTTTCACATTAGGATACATATTAATAGTGTGTTCAACTATACTAGTATCTATGCTTGGAATTTCCTCGTAAGACCAAGCAAATACATAACGAAATTCACGAAATAGAGAGTGATATGATTTAAGTTCTGATGGAGAACAAGATACACCAACATGAACATTCTCTACAATGACAGGTTTGGTCAAAATATCGATAGAAATGGTTTCTTCAATATTTGACAGATTTCGCTCGAAATCGACAGCATTAATGGGTAAAGAATTCAAAAATAAATTTTTGATGGATGGGTGATATAGTTCACTAAGATTATTTTCTTCATAATCAGGAAGATGGGAACGATGATGATAATCTTCCCATGGTTCTCCTTCTGACATCATGGCTTCCAAAATATTCTCATTTGTCAAGAACATTGAGGAAAATGGATTAGATGGAGTACCAAAATCTAAGGAACGATCAACCCAAACACTCGGTGATGCTAATTCCGAATTTTCTACCCAAGCTAGATAGATTGATTGTTATACCAGCTCAATATGGCTAGGTGGAAGAAACTCATCCAACGTAGAAATATCAAAATCACCCGTACTCTCCCTTAAGCCAGATAGAGTGGAAGAGATCATGTAGCAGGTCTCTATACTTGCAATTTCTGCGGACGTTGGAGGTGGCGGTAATGCAAAGGTTCCAATAAGAGTGGAATCCTTTAAGAGTCCTACTCCAATGTTCTGAATTTATAGTTGGGGTATGTGAATGAACGGAACGCTTCCAGTTACTTTCGAAGTAGAGGCAAAGAAGGATAGTTGATTAATGACTGTAATTGTACCTTTTAATGGAAAGGAAATCATTCTAAAATATGTAGAAACAATAGAATTCATCGCATATACTCATGGCCTTCCAAGTAAAATATTATATTCAAGTGGTCCATCAACAACTTCAACATCAATATTCATTGTTTTTCTCCCTAGCTCAACATGCAAATTATTAATAATACCACAAAGGTTTATATGTTCATCCATCAAAAGCCTTCAACGTCGTTGATGATTGTGATAAGCGCGGCGAGCCAAGTGACTTCCAACAGTTTAGAGACATAATGCATGTAGATGCTCCCTCATCAATAATAGTGCAATGAACAAGGTCATTGAGAACATTTACTTTTATGGAGAATGCAAATTCTGCTGGTAATTATGGCACATAGCCTGTATGATTAAAGACAACAAGATTAGAATCAGTTGGATCAATTCCACCAATAGCCAACATTAAAGCTTATTTTTGGGAGGGACAATTTTGTAATACCTCAAGATCAAACATAGCTGAAGGCGATTGAACCAAATCTTCAACTATATTATAATTTTGGGCAGCTCTTGCTCGAGGATTATATGTCGATTTGTAAATTACCCCCTTTGGTGGCTTGATTGTCAATTTAGGAATAACAGTAGGTGGTATTGATTCCGTAGATGGATTCATAGTCGAGGTAGTAGGTTGATCAGTGGCATGACTACCATAATATTTATTACGCATTGAGAGCGAAATATCTATTGAATTTTTTGTGACGGATAACATTAACACTTGGGAACTAGGAGCTGGATCCGTAGCAACCAAATTAGTGTCCGGATTTGGAAATGAGTCTATCAACACAGCTGACGCATGGGAAGTCTTGATGATTTTTGAGACTTCAGCGCGGTGAGGAAAACCCCTAAAAAATTGTTCCTCATTATAGATTATGCATGGATAACAAGGTTTATGAGGTCCAGACGATCGATCAGATGATATTTCCTGTAGGTTAGAAGTTTTATTTTTCTTAGATTTCCCCTTTTTCTTACTTCTTGGTTGTTTGTCACCTTTGCCTTTGTCAAATGACATGGCATTAATTTCGAAAGAAGGAGTAGGATCAGATGCAGTAGTGTGGTGTGTGCTTACAATGCCTATCAAGTTGTCTCTGGCATGAGAGTCCTTTAATTGAGGGGGAACATTGAAATTAGATCTCGACGTGTTAGGAATTGTTTCATAGATCATGCCAGACTGAGTATAAATCAAGTCTAAATATTGGGCATGTGCGATAACTTTCTCTTCTGTGATGACACCGCCCTTAGCCACATCCTCAGTTATAGATGGTAACAGGGACTTAATGAATCATTCAGCAAGGAGCTGATCTACAACAAAGGTTTTAACCATTCGATGATGACGACGCCACTCATGAATATGATCAAAGATGTGAGTAGCATTAGCTTGTTTGAAATTGGTCAAGAGTTCCGTTCCAGTTTCATATCTTATGGGTAACTATAAATGCGTCAAAAAGACAGTAGTTAGGGCTGTGAAATTATCAAAAGAAGCTCTAAGTAATTCAATGTACCATTTTGCAGCCAGAATTGTGAACGTACACTGGAAAAGACGTAGTCAAACAGAATTATCATTCAAGGAATTTGATGAACACCATAAATGATAAGTCATAACATGAGTCGACGGATCTTCTCCAGGGTTTCCATTGAACTTAGGAATATCCGAGGGTAATTTTTGAGGTATCACTGGCCACCAAGGAGCATAGTTAATTGGATCATTAGTTATCCGATTTAAATATGGTAACTTTGAATTTGCAACAAAGGGAAAATGTCAATTAAGGTAAGGTTGAGCATAGCCAGGGTAAGATGGAATTTCTTAAGCAATAGGCCTTTGAGCACCAGCATAAGGAATCTACTACTAGTAACCCAGATAGGGGTTGTTTTGCGTAGCAAATGCTTGAGTATTCCGTTGACCAAAACCTGGATATGATACTTGTTGAAAAGAAGTTTGAGGCATTTTTGCCTGAGATTTCCAAGGGGTCTGTCCACCAATGTTATAACCCAAATTAAGATAACTTGGATTGGGTTGGTATGTATAACCAGGTTGCAGTTGTGACATCCCATAAAATGGTAGGCCAGCTCGTGAATAAATGATTCTGAATACGGGTTGTTGTAAATTAACCAAAGGATTTGGAGTCTGTGGACCCAACATTTGATGGTATTAAGTTGAAGGACCCACTTGATAACGTTGATGTACAACATTCTAATTCTGTAATAGGGGTAAATATGTATTAACAAGAGGTAATGAAGTGGGTGTAATAGGTTGAACTGGTTGATAAGAGTGTACAATCGTTTGTGGTTGGATAGGCAAAGTGGGCTTTCATTGACAAACATTCGTTTCAACATTATATTGACCAAAAAGTGACAGAGTACTATCATATTGGGTGACCAAAGGTTTCCCCCCAACATGAGGAGGATAATAAGATGGAAAATATTGATATGGTACTTGAAGGAATAGACCCAAAAGGACCGGCTTGATATTTCCATGAAGATGTGTATAATGAATCAAGTCGTTCAGTACTTATTATAGGATTACCAGTTAAAATACCAGATGATGACATTGGTAAAGTCAATGGATTTGAAGATGCACCAGAGAAAATTCCAGATAATTATTTGTAACCTAATGGGACCAAAGGGCCTCCATGAAAATATGACTTTGGTGAAGTTGTAAACATTGATGGGGTAGCTAGGGCGGGAGCTGACATAATTAGAACAGATGGCCCAACCAAAGATGTTGGTTCAGTCATGGTTACTTGACCAAATTTATACCCCTTTGAATCGATGAGAGATTGAAAAGGAACAGGATCAACAAAAGAAGATGGTGTTGATTGAGAAAAAGACTCATATAGGTAAAGGTCCTCCCCAAAATGAGTTGGAGTTAAAGGTGCATTGTATTGTGGGATTTCTTCAATTGCAATTAAACCAGGTGGAAGTATTTCACCATCAAGCCCAAAGTATATTTCAGGCGGTTGACTGTGTGATATAGGAGTTTCAATGGCTATAGAAATTTGTGGGATGACCAAGGTAGGAAAAACTTTTAGTTGTTCGACTTCAGGATTCAGATGTTCTGGAAAAGAAGAGATAGGATCTGGATCAATTTCTGGTTGAAAAACGTTGGATCCAGGAGGTATGGTATCACTGATTGGATTGATTGTGACCATGGGTAGCTATGAAGACTCCATTTCGACAACAGTAGATGAACCAGGATGTGTAGAAAAAATTTGAGCTGACTTTGTTTTATTGCAAAATGATGTTTCACCAGAGGTATGAATTGTACTTGATTTGGCAAATCGTGATCGCCTTCACCTACCAGAAGTAACTTTTGGCGGTAAAGGTGGTTTTAACGCTAGTCTACGCGAATTATGGGGAAAGGATTTTGTTATTCCACGATTAATGATTTATTTTAACTAAAAAAAATAAACAAAATAAAAGGGTAATGCGAGGTAAAAGGGTTTACCAAGAAACTTTGAACAACAAAATACCTCCTGGCGAACCAAGAAGTACAGGCAAGAAATCTCCCTAAATGATGTGTTCAGTCTATCACAATTTACAAGGCAGTTGAATCGGCTCACTATGGATTGATAGCACCTAAAAGTTGTCCTCCCAAATATACATGAAGGTACGTGGAAGCCCAAGTCCATATTAGCACTGTTTGATGAAAAACCACACAGTGAGAGCACCCCTTTATACTTATCGTACTGTAACACTGCCCGATATACCCAAAAGTACGTGGACGAGCTATGATAAACTTAAGTACGTGGAGTGAGGTATCACACTCAGAATGTATCGCAGACAAGTTAACGACAGCTGCTATGTTCTATGACGCTGGAACACGTCTCTAGCCTAGACCTTCTAAATGTTATTGTTATGGTTCCAATGCTTTGTTAGGTAAATTGAGATAAATTTTATGTTGATCTTGCTTAACAATTTTCCTTTCAAAGGTTCACCGCGATGATGTATAGGAAAATCCTAAAATGAAAACTAAGAATGATAAACAATCTTTCACTTTTAGTTTCTTCAATGAAAACCTAGCTACTAAGGGGAAAGAGCAAACAATTTGTGAGCAAACAAATCAATGAGCACAAACTAAATGCAGATTTCCCAATTGTTTCTTTTGCAAAACACACAAAATCTTACATGCAAATGCAAGTTTTTCTTTTTCAGTTCCTTTAATGTTATGAATGCAGAAAAGAAACTAAGTGCACTAAACCAACGAATCAAATTCTTTTTACTTTCGAGAAATGAGGAATACAAACAACAATTTCTCTTTTGAAGGAAAAATGAGGAGTTTAACAATAATTTCTCCTATCAGGAAATGAAGAATTTACGACAATTTCCTATTTCGAACGTAGATGAGCTTAATGCAATGGTAAAAATACTTTGAAATAAATCTTTCAATGATAAAGAAAAACATTTTAAACAAAAATTAAACAAATTTTCTTTCAAAGGAGGAAGAAATATATAGATTCACTGGTCAATATGAGGTTCAAACTTTTCCAAAACACAGTAGAAAACAAAACTGAATCAATTTGCAAAGACAAATTCAAAGGAATCTGGATGGTTTCGGGAGGCAATGCAGTCTCTAAGGGGAGACAGTGCTATGCAACACAGGCCTGAAAGGGAGAAAGTGCTCTACAAAGCACTGTGTCATATTGAAGAGTGCATTGGGTGCAGTGTATCAGGAAAAACACCATTGTTTAACATACTTATTTTGCAAATTAATATTACAAAAATTTTGATCTTTGTGAATAACAACTATTGGGTGGATAAACAGAGCAAATCAAAGGCTAAAACACCTAGAACTAAGAGAAATTCTCCCCAACGGAGTTGCCAATTTGTTGGACAGAATTGTGAATTACAGATAAAACACGCTTCCATAGATAGGTGATAATCTAGAACAATAGATTAAAGACTATACGAATTCTTCTCCTAACTAAGAATAGACACACATAATAGATTAGAAGCTTACTTAGAATCCAAGCGCTTCCAAATGGTTCCTTCTATCGCTTCCGTTGCAGCTCCAAATTCCAGCAGTTTGTGCAAAATGCTTCCTCCAAGAATGAACACTAGTGACTGATTTGAAGTGAAAATTCTAGAAACATTCCTAGCCTCATCATAGTGTAAATCTCTCCAGCAACTATTACACAAATCTAACTCTCAATTGAAAATCCACCAGAATTTCTCTACTCAAAATCTTCCTTCTCAAACACTAAGATCTGTGCTCAATTTATAGAGAATCTGAGGTAGTTTTATAATCAATGACTTTCCAATAATAGGCAAGACATGTTCCCAATCTTGTAGATGTCAAATGGACACATGGATTCAAAGTTTGACACATGTGAACTCTTCTAGAAGGAACTGGCCAAGTGGAGATTCTGGAACAATGAGAATTTCGCTCCCAATGTGGCCAATGCACCCATAGATTTCGAGAAGTGCTTTGCAGAGTAGCCTTGCATGGGGCTACCAGCATATGCAACGCACTTAGTCCCTTTAGAGGCAGCGTTGAAGAGCTCTCATATGATATATTATAAACTTCAAACTTTGGAAATCTTTGCTTGATGAAAGTCATGCTTGATTTTCCTTTTTCATGTCTTAGGGCATATAGAAACTTGAAATGATAGGGGATGATAGACCCTTATTCATTGGTCCTGGAGATGATGCCTAGTTAGCCAGTTCATTGGGAATGATGACCAAATTGACCTATAACAGCAAGTAAAAATAAATCTATGAAAATGGTGCCCCTTGTTCCTCCTTTTCCTAATGTCTACACAAGAGCTTGAAGAGGAAGGTCTGCAACTGTAGAGAAATCTAAAAAACAAGTGCTATTGGAAATTATGGAAAAATATATTCAGCAGAATATGTAGAAATAGTATCAACCTACAAAATTTGATGAAGAAATCCTCAAAGATGTTGGATATGAGATCAACAGTAAGAAGAAGAAAAAGGAAGTCAAACCTGTTGCTAGTAACAGAAAGAGGCATACCAAAGACAACAAAAAGTTTAGGCTTAAGTCAAAGGCTCTACACAATCCAAGCTTAATGACAGAGGTCATTGATATAGAAGCTAAATCTAAAGGGTCAAAGACAGAAAAATACATGAAGAAAAACAAAAACAAAACCCCTTCAAAGCTGCACTCAAAGCCCTCAAAGAGAAGAAAGATACAAAAGGGTCACTAAGGAGGAGAAAGCCATTGTCAAGGAAGCACCCACAAGAACAACCAGATCTAGGTCAGCTGCTAACAACAAAACAGACTTGGATAAGCTTACTAAAGTTGTAGCCCACATAGAAGGAAGGTAAAAATGTTTTTTGATACAAATACCTTTTTGCTTATCAATCACAATTTTGGACAACAACTTAGATATCAAGGAATATAAATCTGCACATGGTTTTTCAACATTTTTTGTGCATTTTTTAAAAATAAACAGAGAGCTACTGGAAATTCTAGTAGCACTCCATTTTTTGTGTAGTTACAGGTTTTTCCCGGAATTTCTAGTAGCGCCTATTTTAACTGAATTTTGACACCTGTCAGCAAAATTTTCCGAGCCAGTTAAGGAAGGATAAGGACCAGGATATAACTACTGATGGTGAAATGTGGTTATGAGGTTTTTGGAGGCCTTATTAAATGAAGATACATGGTTATTTAAAGACCAAAGGCAGAAGGAGACAAATCAACAAAAAAAGGGGCAGCATGATAGCACACTTAGCATTTCAGCCCAGATTTCTTCTCTTCTTTCTTCTACATTTGTCCTTTCAGTTAGATTTTGATGGGATATGGATGTAATGTATTCTGACACCTATTTAATGTTAGGAGTAATTTTTCCTTCTTTTTAGAAGAGATGGAGTTGGTGCCTCTCTTGCTATAAATACCATTTGTAAATACCTTTTCCAGGTTGGATGTTGGTCTACCTGAAGACTAAATATAATAAATAAAAGCCTTTTTACTTCATGTTGGAGGATTTTGTGACTCAAGGAGCATATAATGTATGGTGTGTCTTCTTTCTTTGTTAATTTCATCTAAATTATGAGTTGCAACAACAAGTAAGGTGTGAGTGAGAAACTATTAAAGGATTTAATAGTAAATTATCTTCTTTCAGTTTTCTGCAAATCATATATGTGTTGTATAACATCTGAGTGAAGATTTCATAAACGATTTTTGGAATACTTTATACATGAAATCTACTTTCTGAATGTTGTTTAATTTTCATAAACAAAGTTTTTGTAAAGAGCCATCATCGTAGTTGTGTGATTGATTTAGGATAGGAATATTTCATAGAATAGGTATCATTTATCCATCCTCTTCGATTTGTTACACTTTGTTCCCTATACTACCAATTTAACCATACCATTTATGCTTTCCATAGCTTTCCAAATGCATGAAATATTTAAAGAATCTAAAAAAATCATTTCAAAATCTTTGAGAATTCATCCCGCAACTCAAAAAACCCTTTAAAATTTGAAATGAACTATGATGTGTAAGGCTTACTCCTTTTGCAGTCAAGGAGTGACTCCTTGTGCTAACATAGCTGATATGGGCATGGTTTGACTGGTTTCGCATCAGGATTCAAAGTGATGTGCATGAGTCATAGATCACCCACAATACCTTTCAATTCCGTGAACTTTGTTGGCAACAGGTCCTTGTATTCACACAGCAATTCAACGACCTTGCTTACTATGTCATCATCCTAATAGTCCCCAATATTTGAAAATTTAAGCTCCACCTCTGAGCCTATGTTGACTTGTTGAGTCCTGACAGGTTGTGCTACATCCGACATTGCTACTTCAGGCCTTACAAGCTCACACTATCCTTCTGACTCAGGAATTCAAATATGGTTGCACAAACCAACAAAACTAGTTTTTAATGGCCCTTTTGACAATTATTTGATTATGCAGATAGAAGTCTCACCCAAGGAAATGTAGGGGGATCCTAGAACTAGGTTTCTGCATCCAGACGAGTAATGAACTATGGATTTAGCACTTTTATTCATTAGTAGAGATTCATAAAATAGATCTATTAATTATACAAGTGTTGTTCAACACATATATTTAACTTACTAGAATACTACGATATTTATTAATCATGCATAAAAAAAGGTAAATATAAATAATAATAATAAAAACTAAAATATGAAATTACAGATCAAAAATATTACTTAGCACAGATATTCATAAACAACAAATAAATTAAAACACATCAACAGAAACACAAATCTATCTCAATAGATCTTTCATGAATTTCTCGGATCTTACTCATACATTCACTTCCACCTTACACACTCAACTACAGGGGTCTACGCACTTAGCTACAAACTTCCTAAGGTCTACACGCACTCAGCAGAAGGAGCCTTTCCTCTAACCCAAAACCATAGACTGTGGCTTAAAATATTTTTACATCCAAATGCGTCTCATTGTTTATATATTTTCATTCATGGACTACCTTATGACTTCTATCTAGAATCGTTTAATATATTTTTCATTTACAATACCATGGTCTGAAAACCATGGGTGGAGTTCAAAGTTCACATAATAAGGGGCTTTGACCCACCCCAAAGCCCCTAACTCTCAAAATGGACTCTGCGTTCAAGATCTACTCCTTGATATGCAGAGTCTTCTTTAACTCCTTTCATCGAGGGGTCCCATGTCCAACATATTTTTCCCACCCAGCGATTTTTGGACTACTAACTCAACCTACAGCTATCATCAGGCTTCAAGAGCATTTTCCCAACCAAGGCTTCCATGACTATTAACTCAACCCACAAAGGGATTCCAGAGCGTTTTTCCAACTAGGGATTCCAATACTATTAACTCAACCCAAGTTGTTACATGGATTCTAGAGTGTTTGTCCAACTAAGGCTTATCGGAACTAATAACTCAATCCATAGCCAAAAGCACATGCGAACCAACCAGAAAAACAAGCAATGAAATGAACCCACAACACCAAGGTTATCCAAGAAATGGCAAGGCTAGGAAAATCCACTATCAATCCAGGAAATCCTCCATGCCAGTGATGAATCATGACTAAGAAACCCCATGCATATGGAAAGCATGCCAAAAATAGTGAGGAAAACATATATGCAACTCGGTACCTTCAAACAGAATCCGTTGTAGTTTTTGATACCGATGTCCTCTTGTGATTTATTTCTCTTCATTTTACTTCTTTCTGCAAACCTCCAAGTATGCCACATTCTCCAGGAGTGCTCCATGAAATTATAAGTATCCAAGAGTATGAGAGAGAGAGAAAGAGAATAATAAGAGCTCCAAAACTGCACTGACCAGAATCCATGAACTGGTCCTCAAAAGCCCTTTTATTAATGAGGCCTCTAAGTTTCTTAATTTTCCATTATTTTCCTTCTTTTTCCTCCTCACATGTAACATGTGACCTTTCACCTCCCTTTTCTCCTATTTTCCATTATTTACATAAATAAAAGCCACTTTTCCTTTCCAAAGCCTTATCCATTTCATTTCCATTTTCCATAGCCATAGTAAACCATATGAGCACCCACACTAGGATGTCTTTCCCAACATTCACCTTGGAATACGTGTTCCATGTGGTAAAATTATTCAAATGTGGTACATTACATTATGGACAACTCATATGGTTGACATTATAATTGCATTAGATTCCTCTTTTCAAAAGGACCAAAATCGACCTATAGATCACCCTAATCGGTTAAGAAAAAGTTAAATTATGAATTAATTAATTTATTAAAGTGAAATGTAATGGCTCAGCATAACCACATGTGGAGTTAGCCTTGACCCCAAGTGGTCACATGTGAAAGCTATAAATAGTGGCGACCTCAAGCTCATTTGCACACACTCTCTCATGAGATATTCTTCATGCTCTCTTGGAATTGATTCGTATTTTTATGTCTTGGCTCACACAGGTACGTTAGGAGAAGCTCGCGCAAAGGATTGAGATCACAAATAGAGGTTTGTATTTGATCTGAGTATGATGGGCCAGAGCCACGGGCAATCCACGGTGAGGTAGTTGTTGAGCTAAGCCAAAACCATGGCCAGGCCATGCCAAGGCCGTGATTGGGCTAGCATAAACATGGGAATATCTTCTTCACAGTGCGGCTAGGGTTTCTAAGTCAGATAAAAATAATATGGACCTCAGCTATGGGCACAAAATTTACAAGTCACGGTCAGGGCTTGTATAACTGCAGGCTCATAGTGTTAAGGCCTCAGTTGAAGAGTTTTATGGGAAAATCTAAATTGGACCACATTCAATATATTTCTCATTATCTTAATTCTTTTGTCGCTTAGTCACAATCACTTCAGAACAGTCTTCTATAGCATCCTAGATTCAGATCTAGGACATGGTTGTTTATATCTCTTGGTGATCTATCAGATACATACTCTTAATGTTGTAGATCTACATATGTGTAGATCTTCTCTATGTATTTCTACTGCAAGATGTATCTACAGTCTTAACTCAATATCAATAGTATTCATTAGTATGCTTCAGCTAATGTCAGTTCTCAGAATCAAGTTCCTTCAGTAGAGATATGTGTAAGGTCAAATTATACATGTGTTATTTGTTTTACTGCATCATGAAGTTATAGATCTATGGATCATTTTACTCTTGTTGCTGAATCATTTGATGATGATCTATGAAGAAGAATTTGCAATGGTTTTCCCCATAGTGGTTTTTTTCCTGGTCTCAGACCAATTGTGGTGTCTCTACGTGTTCATGCTTCTCTTCCTTTGATCCTTTTACATTTCGTTGCTTAGATGATGATTAGGATGATGTTATTTCTACATAGTTTCATATTCTGATGGTTGATATTGTAGATATGTATAATGATATAATTATTTGGCGTGAACTTAACATGTTCTTGAAAAAATATAACTATCAAAGAAAAGAACAATGTTTCTCTATGGAAAAATTAACATGGTATCATATATGGGTTAAAGGAAATCCATGAAGATCACCCCCATGGAGACACTTTTATGGAAGCAAGAAGAGGATGGTATAGGCCTAAAATAATTCTATGGTAGGAAGAAAACCCTAGGAAATTAGTGTTTAAGGGTCTGAGAGAAACCCTAGTTTATGGTAAATTCTTGAGATTTGTTATATCAAACCCTCGCATGGCCTTTGTGAAGATTCTCAAGCGCTTGGGATAGATTTGAAAAATGACCTGGTTGTTGATAAATATGTTGATTGAGGGAAACATTATTTTATGAACTATGGATGGCTCTTAAAGGTTGGTTCAAGAGGGAGAGGATCATCTCTCATTGAATATAAGTATTCCTTGACTTATTACCTTAATCTCATTTATTCTCATGGATCTATTTAATGTTTCTAGTCATTACTTACTTCATGTATATTTGAGCACTTGGATATTTCTAACCTCCTTGATGAATTGTGATGAGTGGATCCCTCTTGATTATCTTTTGAAATGAAGGAAAGATGGAAAAATCTGGAAAAGGTAAAGAGGCACTTGAACACCACAACTTTCCTATGTGAAGGTGCATAGGTGATACCACAAGGAATGCATGGTATTTTTTTTAATGTTATGTTTCAGCTGTTGATCATCGATTGTCATTAATTGTAAAATCTCTTTTGGTAATAATCACATATAATGGAACGTTGTCGACGCGTTTCGAACCAACTAGTGTGGTTCATCATCAGGACTAGGTGAGAGATCAGATCAAATCAATAAGCTTAAATAGATGTAGAGATGTTTAAACTAGTCGTTTTCTAAACCCAAGCAGCACCAAGCGCTGCCCCAATATTGCATGGGAATTTTGACCTACCAAATTACTATATTCTAGGTCAATAATTATTTAGATGGTTGCTACTTGTCGAGATGTTTCCGTTGATATATGGCACGCCACGTAATTCTTCACGGTTAGAGAGATATTCATGTTTGAATTTTGTAACCCCAGTTAGTGGGCTAAAACCCCATGGGGTTGTGGCATGGGTCATTGAAAATTAAATAATTAATAATTTTTAAGCTCCTAAAATCCCTCCCACGTTCACTTGTTGAAGCCCCTCTCAACCTAAGCATTTATATAAATTGTGATCCTCATATCCTCCTTAGGTAGGGATTTCGCTACCTGAAACAGGTAATCATGGCATTTTCGTTCTAAATTTTTTTCTACTAATATTTAGAAGATAAAATGTTTACGAGATGAAGCCGAAATCCTGATGAATTTTCTGTAAAAATTTTAGATCAAGGTGCGCAATATTTTCGGAGATATGATCAGTGGAAGTCAATGTTTTGGCAGGCTCCTAAACTTCATCTCAAAGAAGTGACCTTCGGAAAAGTGTCATAACTCTCTCTCTCTGAGTATCGGATTTGAATTTTGTAAAAAGTGACAGATAGCGCACGGACTATAGTTTTTATTTTATCAAGTTTAGAGTTGAATGAAGAAACAGTGACACATGGCATGCCATATAATTCCGCTCTACTGAACCAGTCCATAATTAGGTCATTGTGAGATATTGGGCATAAATATCTCTTGAAGAATCCAATTTGGGTCAGACCTATGGCATTGGAAAGAAGGCTCAGAAGATTACTATAGAACCGAAAATCACATATTTGGGGTCTAAAATAACATAGATACAACAGATTCAATATCTTAATCCTATAAGGCAAGAAAAAACTAGATCATCCGTTGTCAAGGGCTGCAAAGGACCATACTTTCTAGGGTAGCAAAGCAAAGAAAGGTGCAGCAGAGGGTAGCATATAAGAGTAGCAATCAAGGTTCATAATATCAGCAAGAATTTCACTGCATGAAGTCTTCAAGTGGGCAGCACTCCATACAGTCATTATAAAGGTATCATTGTACTAATTCATTGTAAATGTATCAATTGTACAAGTGTCTATCTGCCAAGAGTTGAAGAGATAGTGTCAGGAGGTCTAGGATCATCATTAGGTTTTTGTGTCATAGTTTGGGTTATGGTATAGTGTGTATTCTTCTTCTACATCATTCTATATTATTGTAAAGTGGATCATTTTCCTTGGTACGGGAGTCCATTCTTATTTTATTCTTCGATAGGGTGGTAGGGTGGTGTTAAGCTAGTGCATGAAGTCACCAATAGGTTGAACCTTGTAAAAACTTTAGGGTGGTAGGGTGGTGCTAGGGTGAGTTGTAGCTCATTGGGTGTTGGGGCATCTGTTCACTTGAGTACTGAAGAATCTCGGGCGTTGGAGCATCCATACAGTGGGAGCTGGAGAAGAATATTTTTTTAGATTCTAGGAAGTTGAAGGTTTATTTTCAATTGGAATTGAATATTAAAGAATTATTAGAAAATAATTCAAGTGGTTTTTGTCCCAGAAAGGGTTTCCACCTTAAAAAATATGTGCATTTGTGTTCCTTTTGTTTACTGTTATCATTGTATAAACGCTAATAATAATTGAAGATTAAATAATGCTCTAATTGAAAGGAATACTGATTCAGCCCCCCTCTCAGTATTTCCAACAATTGGTATCAAAGCATGATTCCTTCAATAACAGTTTAACAGCTAGAAGGAGTTCATGGAGCATATGAAGAATGGTGTACCTCTGTTCAATGAAAATAATTATGCATTATGGAAAGGAAGAATGGAGGTATATCTTTTGGCGCAAGGTCATGAAGTATGGGACACTATTCAAACTGGATTTACATCAACCGTGGATGACCAAGGTAAGAAGAATTTGGTAAATGATACAAAAGCAAAGAATATTATTATCAGTGGACTTATTGAATCTACTTATCATAAGGTGTTGGGTTGTAAAACTGCCAAAAATGTATGGGACAAGATTGAGAATATATATGTAGGTGACTCAAATGTCAAAGAATCAAAGCTTCAAATCTATAGATCAAAATTTGAGCAAATCAAAATGAAAGAAGATGGCAACATTGCTACATACTTCCAACACGTTGATGAAATAACCAATACTCTGGAAGGATTGGGAGAGCTAGTTGACTAGAATATTATTATTAGAACGTTACCAGGGAGATTCAACCCAAAGGTATCGGTCTTGGAATAAAATGAAAATCTAGACAAACTCAGCAAAGAGGAATTACATGGATTTCTCATATCATATGAAATGAGACTTGATGAAGAAGAGGGTACTTCGCATCTATAAATTTTGCTCGTTGCATCTAAGAAAACTAATAAGGACAAACAACCTTCAATTGAAAAGACATGCACCTGCAAGTGTGAAGAAAAGGGAGATGATGAAGGTGGTCTTTCAGATGAATAATATGCTTACTTTATGAGAAAACTAAAAATTGGTAAGGAAAAATTCAAAGGTAAACTTCCATTGATATGTTTCGACTGTGGTGAGGTTGGACATTTCGCAGCAAAATGTCCGAATAGAAGTGATGGCAACTCAGAAGGAAATAAAGGCTTTAAGAAATTCAACAAGAAAGGATCCAAAAGGAACTTTCTCTCTAAAGAAGATAGCTCATCATCCGATGAAGAAAATTACAGCGAAGAAGAAGCCAATGAGAGAGTATTGTTTATGGCTAAGCACAATAAACAAGAGGTATCAAACAACGAAGAAGAAGGGTTGACCATAGAATAATTTTCTAAGGAAGAAATCAAGCTTGTAAAAGATCTCAAGGCTGAGAAGATCTGTTCCAATACTCTTGAAGAACAATTTCAAGGTCTCAAAATTGAAGTTGAAGAACACAAATGCATTGAAGAGTCACTTCAAAAGAATTTGGAAGAAAGCAACCAAGAAATGGAAGAATTATAAGTGGAAGTAGTCTCGCTACGTAAGGAAGTGAAGAAATGAAAAACTATCCAAAACTATGCCAACAACTCAAGGGCATTGGAAGAACTCATCAACAATCAACGATCTTACAATGACAGAACTGGCCTCGGTAACAAAGAAGAACAAGCATGACCTTGTACAACAAAATACAATGAACCTATGAGATCTGACATGCATGTAGACTTCATTGGACAAGATTCGCAAGAACAGCCTTAGAAGACAATTCCTCAACGAAGATTTCCATCTAGGTACCAACATATTTTTTATGGCTATTGTTATTCAGGTGGAAAATTTGGTCATATAGATGTAGAATGTCACACGTACCCTAGGAACCAATACAGTTCCAGGAGATCTGTCAAATATGAACCTCCCAGCACTCAGTGAAACATCAATAGATTTGAACATTTAAGAAATAATATTGAATGTTACAAATGTTGAAACTTTGGACACATAGCCAAAGACTGCAGACTTGAAAATCCTCCATAAGAATCTTTGAAGCCACAGAACGAACGGACATGGAAGAAGAAGAAGACTGATAATTGTGCTTTCGCTCTCAAGGCTCAAAACAACAAAGATTTGTTGTATGTTGATATCAATTGCTCAATGCATATGACTGAAGATAGAAATAAATTTATATCTCTGAAAGAGAATAAGGATGGAACCATGTCCTTTAAAAATGATGGATATTAGAATGTTATAGGATCAGGTACCGTCACTCTCAGAAGCAAATATGCTCTAGCCAAGAATGATCTATTGGTTGAAAACATGAATCACAATCTCCTCAATGTTGCAAAAATGTGTGATCAAGGACACACAATACTATTAAGCTCCACAAAATGTGAAATTAGGAAAGGCAGGTATGGTTAAGTTGTGGCTACAACAAGTCGAGCTCCAAACGACATATATGTTATGTATGAAGCAACTAAAGCACATCTTTAGCTAAAGAGGATGAAATAATATTCGGTAGCATTGATGATCGACTAAGTAAGAAAATTGCTACAAATATGCAAAGTGAGCTCGAGATGTATTTACTTGGTGAGCTGGCATACTTCTTAGGGCTTCAAATATCTCAGCAGGAGAAACGAATATTTATATGTCAATCCAAGTACATCAAGGAAATGGTCAAGAAATTCAAAATGGAATATTGCAAACCCATCCTTAATCTGATGGTATCAAGTTGAAAATTGAGCATAGACGACTCATCTAAGGATGTGGATAAGAAGTTCTATGGATCTATGATTGGTAGTCTTCTATATGTAACAACTTCTGAGCCAGATGTTATGCAAGAAATTGGACAAGTAGCAAGATTCCAAGCAACACAAAAAGAATCACATAATATTGTCTTCAAAAGAATTCTTTGATATCTAAAGGGAACAGCAGAATATGGCATGTGGTATCCCAAGGGTAACAATCTCATTATTCAAGCCTTTACATATGTATATTGGGCAGGAAACATTGATGATCGTAAGAGTACTCGTGAATCATTTGAATATCTTCGCCAGAAGCTTGGGATTCTCCCAAGTTCTCATCATATTTTCCTTATTCAAAATATAAAGGGGGAGTGGAAGTGTGTACAGGTCTGTAGGATGGTTGTATATCAGGGGGAGTTACCCTTTGCCATTGATTTCAAAGGGGGAGAGAATGTTGTAGGAATAGGTTTCATGATCGCAGGGGGAGTACTTGTGTTGCCATCAATGCCAAAGGGGGAGATTTTTTATCAGTGGTTGTCATTGATGTCAACCCAAGTAGCACCAAGGGCTACTCCAATATTTCATGGGAATTTTGACCTACCAAATTACTGTATTCTAGGTCAATAATTCTTTAGATGGTTTCTACTTGTCAATATGTTTCCGTTGATATATGGCACGCCACGCAATTCTTCACGGTTTGAGAGATATTCATGTTTGAATTTTGTAACCCTAATGAGTGGGCTAAAACCCCAGGGGGTTGTGGCATGGGTCATTGAAAATTCAATAATTAATAATTTTTAAGCTCCTAAAATCCCTCCCATGTTCACTTGTTGAAGCCCCTCTCAACCTAAGCATTTATATAAATTGTGATCCTCATATCCTACTTAGGTAGTGATTTTGCTACCTGAAACAGGTCATCATGGAATTTGCGCTCTAATTTTTTTTCTACAAAGGTTAAGAAGCCAAAATGTGTATGAGATGAAGCTAAAATATTGAGGAAGTTCCTATAAAAATTTCATATCATGGTGTGCAATATTTTCGGAGATATGATCAGTGGAAATCAATGTTTTGGCAGGCTACTGAACTTCATCTCAAAGAAGTGACCTTGGGAAAATCATCATAACTCTCCCTTTGAGTATCGGATTGGAATTCTATAAAAAGTGGCAGATATTGCACGGACTTTAGTTTTCACTGTATCAAGTTTAGAGCTGAATGAAGAAACAGTCCATAATTAGGTCATTGTGAGAGATTGGGCATAACTCTCCCTTGAAGAATCCAATTTGGGTCAGAACTATGGCATTGAAAATAAGGCTCAAAAGAATACTACAGAACCAAAAATAACATATTGGGGATCTAAAATAACAGATATACATCAGATTCAATATCTAGATCCTAGAAGGTAAGAAAAAGCTAGATCATGTGTTGTCAACGGCTGCAAAGGACCAAACTTTCTAGGCTAGCAAAGCGAAGCAAGGTGCAGCAGAGGGTATCATGAAAATAGCAACAGTAAACGTGCAAAACAGCAGCAAGAAGTTCACCACATGAATTCTTCAAGTGGGCAGCACTGCATACAGTCATTATAAAGGTATCATTGTACTAAGTCATTGTAAATTTATCAATTGTACAAGTGTCTATCTTCCAAGAGTTGAAGAGCCAGTGTCGGGGGGTCTAGGATCATCATTAGTGGTTGTGTCATAGTTGGGGTTATGTTATAGTGTGTATTCTTCTTCTATATCATTCTATATCATTGTAAAGTGGACCATTTTTCCTGGTACAGGAGTCCATTATTCTTTTATTCTTCTATAGGGTGGTAGGTTTATGCTAGGCTGGTGCATGAAGTCACCAACAGGTTCAAGCCTGTGAAAACTTTAGGGTGGTAGGGTGGCACTAGGGTGAGTTGTAGCTCATTGGGTGTTAGGGCATCCATTCATTTGACTACTGAAGAATCTCGGGCACTGAAGTTTCCATCCAGTGGGAGCTAGATAAGAATAATTTTCTAGCTTCTAGGAAGTTGGAGGTTTATTTTCAATTGGAGTTTAATATTAAAGAATTATTAGAAAAGCATTCAGGTGGTTTTTTGTCCTGGAGAGGGTTTCCACCTTAAAAACTGTGTGCATTTGCATTCCTTTTGTTTACTGCTATCATTGTACAAAAACTGATAATAATTGAAGATTAACTAATGCTATAATTGAAAGGAATATTGATTCACCCCTGCACCCCCCCCCCCCCTCAGTATTTCCAACATCAGCGATAACATTGGATGGATAGCTAAGCCCTATAGTATGTTGAGAATGTATCTTTTTCAAATGGCTCATGCATGCATATAAGAGTGATTGGGATTTATGTTTCCTATGATGAAATGGTGCACATGTTAGTGAATGGTTCGATCATCTTCTTGATTCTACAAGGCTAATTATTGCTAATATTATATATAGTGGAATATATTGATGTTTGGATAACATCTACTATTTGGAGATCTTGATCCTGACTCTAGTAAATGGTACTCTTGACTCATGATATGCATAATATCTATTGGATCTCTTATATAATTTTACCTCATTGATATGGTATTTATAATGCTTGTGATAAGCATGATCAAATCTCATGGAAAGAAATATTTCACTTTGTTTATTGATTAACCTAACTCGATACTATTGGTCATAATACACATGGTATTGGAAACCATGATGATAGATTCATGTATATGAGATTTATGTTTCAAATCTATGACTTCCTGTGGTTATGGCGTATGGTGAAATTAAATGATTTAACTAGATGTAGTGTTCATAAGGTTGTATTTTCACATCAGCCTATTGCCTTGGTTTTTCTAAGTCCAACCCTTGATGAAATATTGATAACATGATGTTGATGATCATAATAGATGTGTGTTTATGATCTGACAAATATGATGTTGCGGGAATCCTGTAAAGCCATAATGATGATATGAATGAAAACGAAATTGGATGTTCCTCTATGTTTTATGAGTGTCTAACATTGTTGATCTACAACAGAGGTCTGAGCCTCTCTCACATAAAGGAAGGCCCATAGAAGTGACTATGCTTGATAGATACATAATTGAAGTTCTATACGACAAATTCAATTTTTACTCTTCATCAAGGGATCTCTGACATGTCGTTCCATTGTAAACTGATTTCTGGAATTGTTGGAATTGAGCATGAAAGAAGATGGTCACTTGTAACATGCCAGTACTGTAGATGTATTGCAAATAACAGTAATATCTGTCAGTGGGGAAAGTTCATATTTTTGAACCAAACTTGTGTTTTCAGGTGACAGATACATTCATATGGATATTTCATTATTTTTTAGCATTGTGGTACATGTTTTGGCTAATTGACATTGACAAAATGTGTTTGGAACTTTTCACATGATGCTTAATGTCTAGAATTATAAATATTTCCACTATCACAAATTTGGATTTGACATTATTTGATCTGGCGATAGTTGATTTTCCCAGATGACAATGTTATGTGGGAATAGTGACCTTCAGTGTCATATGTGAGTATTCAAAAGTATTGTTTTGTATTGGCCTCCTTGTTCCTAGCACAATGGTTGTTATGACATAGTATGAACATGCCTGATTTAACCTTGATGTATATGCACTAGCATATAGTGATGAAAATGGCCTATAATGACATGGTAAATGACTGACTTGATGGCCTGATAGTAAATGAATTCAAGACTTGACATGAACATTGCCTCTCACCTGGTTGAAAGAATTGATATTATGAAATCAATGTATTTGATAATAGTTTTGGTTTGGATTCTAAACTCTGATGAACTAACATCATTGACATATTATTGATTTATGTAAGGTTGGTTATGTTGGCATGCTAAGGCATTATGCTTGTAGAGATCATTGTGTGACACAAGATCCTCTATATATATTTGTCTATATTTGACAGTCATATGGTGAAGTCAGGATAATGAGTTCCAAGGTATGGCCTTGATTTTGATTTTGGCTTTGGTTTTACATATTTATACTCTATCCTTGAAAGGTGATGAGCCTATGAAAATCTAAGTAAGAGGGAGATGAATTCTAAATCTTGTAATGATGTATCATGGCATGATGAATCAATTTCTAGAATTTGAGAAAGGAATTCCATTTTGAAAGACTGTGAAATGTATTTCTGTAATGTAAAACCTTGGAAAATATACTTTAAAGTTCAAAATTTCTTGAATGTGACATGGCATCTGTTAGTTGATTGAAGAATTGATGTTTTTTTTTTTAAATCCATTTGTATATGGTGTGTATAGAATATGATTGAGTTGCTTCATTCAAAATTTCCACCAAACATGCTTTTATATATCTACATGAAACATTCTACTTTTAAAGGTTGAGATATTTCTTCCATGATATGTGGCTACATGAATGAACTGATGATGTTTGGGATTAGTTTTGATGAGCACATTTGTATGTTTCCTTAGTATGAGATCTGCAATGATATCTTGTACGAGGGGTACATAGCACGACTAAGATCTGTTTCAATACTGCTAGCAAGGCTAGCTTTGACTCAGGATGAATAATCTCATTAGACAGTTGACAGAGAATGAATAGGATAAGACATGGATACACTATGATGACAGATAATCCTATATACATAGTTTGGACTATGATATCGCCATTCATTGAGACTGTGCAGTTGTTCAAGACAAGCTTAGGCTTGTGATTGACACCTTCGTGAGAGGGAGGATGATTATGGTATCCATGTGTGGTTGACATCTCCGTGAGAGGGAGGATGATTATGGTATCTTGTTATGATTAGTATCTTGTTGTGATTTAAATTATTATGTATGTTTAACATAACACTTGATTTTATGTCCTACATGAACAGGAATCAGAAGACACCAGATAAGAGCAATGTTGATCGAGTAAATTGAGCCAGCTACTCCTCCCTTTCTCATATCCCGGGACAAGGAATTGAGATAAAGGGCTCCTTGGGTTAAGGGAACTCTGGACAATAGGTCATATTCCCTATATGTTACCCATAGGGTAGAGATGTTGCTCCCCTATCTTCATAGGGCTGGAGAATGATGATCCCCTGATTGGTCTTTGCAGAGTATACCTTACCTGGCATCATACCCACAAGCAACGATTTTCGAGAATACCGCTCTTCATTTGGCCAATGAGTTGAGAGTGTAATCGGTGTGTACAACCTAAGGCGATTATGATGCACGTGTTCTACCACATGACTATTTAGGGTCATCGATGGGAAAATCACTAGGAAATAGGATGGGTTGAGATAAACATATGTGGTTCCCGATTGAGATTGAGCTACACAATGTAGACCCAAGGTTGATATGGGCTTCCCTGCATGGATGGATATCCTATTGCTACATATGGGGTTCTAAAGGTATAGCTCTCCCATGAGATTCTGGGTAGATATGCGCTCCCCGATGCAGTTACAGGTCAAGATGTTCTCCCTGATGTTGATTGATGATGATACTCCAGGTAGTATCTCGCTGTCAGAGATCCAGGCTGATAGCCTAATGGATGAAGGGTGTTAGCCTAATCTCCCCTCCGATGACAAATTATTCTTCTATATCTAAGAATTTTCAGCATACAAGCAAGAAAAACTAATAGATAAGCATAAATAAGCATGAGAAGTACATTAATGATTTGAAAAAAGAAAGGTTCACAACATGATGACTACATGATAGAGATGATCAGTGATGATACGTGATGATGCATGAAGATAATAGAATGGCATATTGATCGATGAACACATATTTGTAGATGTAATTCTCCCTGGTTAAGAGGGAGCATTAAAATTATGCAACTACAGTCAAATTACACTATGGAAAACTCGTATGGTCAAGAATATAACTGCATTAGATTTGTCTTTTCGAGGGGACTAAAATCGACCTATAGATTACCCCAATCGGTTAAGCGAAAGTTAAATAATGAATTTATTTATTTATTAAAGTGAAATGGAATGGGTTGGCCTAACCACATGTGGAGTTAGATATCATTTTTTTGGATTTAACTACGTTAAGAAATTCATTCATCTATGACCATTTCCATGAGAGGTAGTAGTAACATGTAGAGTTATCCTTAACCCCAAGCAGTCACACACGAAAGCTATAAATAAAGGAAACCTCAATCTTATTTGCGCACATTCTCTCATGAGATCCTCTTCATGCTCTTTTGGAATTGGTTTGTATTTTTATATATTGGATCACACACGTACATCAGTAGAAGCTCACGCAAATGATCAAGATCACATACAAAGCCTCGCATTTGGTTTGAATGTTATGGGCCAAATTTGCAAGCAAGACACAATGAGGTAGCAACTGAGCTGAGCCAAAATCGTGGGCAGGTCATGTCAAGTCCACGTTTAGGATAGAATCACCGTAGGAAGAGCTTGTTCAGTGCATGATTAGGGTTTTTGAGTCAAATTAGATTGATCTGGACCTTAGTTGTTGGCACTAAATGCCCAGACCGCATTTAGGGCTTGTATAACCATGGGCTCATAGTGTTAAGGTTGTGGTTGAAGATTTTTATGGGAAGATCTGAATTGGACCACAAATAGTTTCTTATGCAGTGTTTTCATTCTTTCATCACTCAGGCACAATCGCTTCAAAAAATTCTTCGACAACATCCTAGATTCAGAGCTAGGACATGGTTTTTGAGATCCCTTAGTGATCTATCAGACTCATTCTCTTGATGTTGTAGATCTAAAAATATGTATATCTTATCTGTGCATTTCCATTGCAAGATGTATCTACATTATTCACTCAGTATCAGCAGTATTCATCAGTATGCTTTAGCTAGTGTCAGTTCTGAGAATCAAGTTCCTTCCGTAGAGATATGCGTAAGGTCACATTATACATGTGTTAGTTGTTGTACTGAATCATGAATATATATAACTATGGATCATTTTACTCTTGTTGTTGAATCATTTGATGAATATCTAAGAAGAAGAATTTGTAATGGTTTTCCCCATAGTGGGTTTTTCCCTAGTCTCGGACCAATCCTGGTGTCTCTATGTGTTCATGCTTTTCTTCCTTTGATCCTTTTACATTTTTCTGCGTAGATGATGATGATGATTTTTTTATTTCTACATAGTTTCATATTATGATGGTTAATAATGTAGATCTGTATAATGTTATAATTATTTTGGGTGAGCTTAATATGTTATTGAAGAAATGTAACTATCAAAACAAGGAACAATACTGCTCTATGGAAAACTTAACACCATGACCTTGGTTATTATTTTTCAATTATTAACTTTTATTACATGGAATTTTCACCATGAATGTTATAGAACCCACCCCCCTTTGGGGGAACACCATCCTCAGTGTTCAACAACAATGAAAACTACAACCAACAAGATTTTTGTAAGCACAACATACTGTCCATATAACTTAGCTCATTGTAGTATTTACAATGTTCATCCCGCTAAGAAGAAAACCAACATGACAACATGAAAAATATCACATCATAATGACATGACACCCATACTGCTTATTTGAGCTTTATAACATAGATCATGGAGGTATTTTCACCCATGTACATATGTACATATACCAAAACATCATACAAACATATACCAAAACATCTTACAAAAAATTTTCTCAACCAATGAATAAGGAAGGATACATAGCCTGCATCTGATTTTCCATTTCCCAAGTAGCTTCATCGGGTCCAAAGTTCTTCCATTACACTTTAACCTGCTCGATTTCTCAATTCTAGAGGATGAGTGTATTTCTCTTCAAAATTTAATTAGGTTCCAGCTATAATTCTCCTTCTTGCTTACCTGCAATATAGACCAGTCAATCACATGATCGAGATATTTAGTATACTTCTTAATAAATGACGCATGCCAAACATCATGGACTTTCACTGTCGTAGGCAGTGAAATTCAATATGATACTAGCCCAATCCTCTCAATAATCCTAAAAGGTCCAAAAAATGGAGGTTCCATCTTGGCACATGATCCAATTCACAAGGAGATCTTCTTGGGATTTATGTGCAAGTACAGTTGTTCCCCAACCTGAAAGTTCTTAAACAACTTGTTCCAATCTGCATATCTTTTCTTCCTATCATGTGTTTCTTTCATATTCTTCTTGATTACCTTCATTTATTGTTCCATGTCCATCAACATATCATGTCTAATCAACACATTGTTAACTATATCACTCCAACTAGTGGGATTATTAAAACCCCACCCATAAAATGACTCAAATGGACTCATCCTAAAATATTCCTGATACCCATTGTTGTAAGAAAACTCTACCAATGGAAGATACTCTTCCCACTTTTCTTGTTGATGCATCAAAAACATCCTCAACATGTCCTCCAATATCCTATTGACCCTCTCTATCTATCCATTTTTTTGCGGATGATAAGTTCTACTTAAACTCTGTGCCCAATCCTGCAAATAACTCCTAACAAAATTTGGAAGTGAACTTTGCATCCTTGTCTAACACAATCTTCTACACAACACCATGCAATCTGACCACATACCTTATGAAGACATGTGCTACATCATTCGCTGAGTATGTAGACTTCACTGGAATGAAGTGCGCTACCTTTGTCAACTTATCCACCACAACCATGATGGGATCATGTTGTCTAGATGTCCTCAGTAAACCTGTGATAAATTCCATGGAAATGGCCTCGCATATCTAATTTTGAAATGAAATCGGTTGTAGTAGTCCACCTAGATTCTTACATTTTGCCTTGACTTGTTGGAAATCCAAACACCTAGCCAAAAACTCTGATACGTATCTCTTCAAATTTGGCCAATAGTAAAAAGTATTTACTACAGTCAATGTCTTTTGATAGCCTTGGTGACCTAAATATGGTTTCACATGAAAATACCTCAATGTCACCTTCTTCAGCTCACTATTTCTAGCACATATATCTTGTCTATAAACCTGACCAAGCCATCTATTGTGAGATAATATTCCACATCATGTGATCCTACACCTGTACTTGTATTTGTACATGTTGTTAGTGTGAATTCTAATCGCAAGCGTATGAAAAGAGCTCATTTTAGCTGTGCATAAAAAACAACCCCAACATCAAAGATGGTTGTCAATTTCCTTAGATCTGCAGTAAGTGATCAGAATAAATGCTACAAAAATCCAGATCTATGTAGTTAAAGATATTAAACATCAAATAATAAACAAGAGTTTTTCCATGCATCCAATGAACAAGACAAGAATTTTTAAAGAATTTTTTGTATTATGACACTTAGGAAGGGAACATAGAAAGATGTTACAAGTCCCCCTCAATGGGATGGGTTCTTATATGTCCTCAATGCTTCAGATCTAAGATCTCTCTCTCTCTCTTGATGGTGCAGAAAACCCAGACAAAAATGGAACTCAAAGGGAGCTCACAAGCAAAAAGTAGGAAAATATGACAATGATGGAGGATCAAAGTCAGACCAAAAGTATAGATCCAAAGTGATATTTAGGAAAAAAAGCTAGTGAATGAATGGAAAAACCCTTCTATTTATAACAAAATATTGAGTTATTCTAGATATTAGTGCATACTTAAATTATTATTAACCAAATCTAGATCCAACTTTTATGGAATATTTTATTATTTTTGTTGGAGGGAAAAAAATTTGAATTTGGTCAAATCCTTTTATTTAGAAATAATAAATAAATAAATTATTTGTTTATTATTTTAAGAATGTGGTTCAGTAAAAATTAAATAAATAGTGATTTATTCAATTATTTATAAATGATTTAGTCAAATTTAACAAGGAATATTATTTAAATAATGTTTTAAATCATTATTCCTAGAAAATAATAAGATAAATAATGATTTGTCTAATTAATTTTTCTATTTTGGGTTAAATATGACTTGGAATATTAGTTAAATAGTGGTTTAATTAATTATACCTTGAGAAAAATCAAACAAATAAGGATTTATTTAATTATTCCTCATGGGGTTTCCTGTTTAGGCCAAAAACAACCTAATAAATTATGGGTTATTAAGTTATTTTTCATAGTGAAAACAATTTTACTATGGTAAAATTGGTCTTACATGGTGTGCTTTAGTCCATCTAATAGTAACATGTTAGATGACCAAAAAATTGGTGTAACATATTGCCCCCAACGTGTGAGCATTAGGATCTAATCGTATGACCGAAGTACGTTGTAAGAACTCAATCACTAGACACCAAAGGGGAGTCAGAGAGAGAGAGAAATATATGGCAAACTAAAGCGCGAGAGGACAAGACCCTGAGGAGGTGAGAGCTATAGGTGTGACAAGTCTCTTTTATGAGTGAGTACCTATTCTACATGAGGCGGGGGAGGCATACCTATGCCTATCGAGATAACAAAGTACAAAGAATAATGATGCATCTAGAAAACATGGGACTGAACTATATAGTACATGTTGGCATAAACATGGGCCAGATAAAAAACATGATAATGGATTCCACACACATATTATGCCTAGGAAAACAGCCACGACTTATACAATAATATCTGAGTACATGAGATATAAGTACAACCAAAGTGGCCCTATAAAACAGGAAAAGGCTATGAAAATCAGAATGATAAATGCAAACTAAAAGGGCGTTGCAAGCTGCTGAGGCAAAAACCATCAAATATGTGGAGCTGCATCCAAGGTTGTAGTAGAGAAGTCATCCAAGCATATGGGGGGCTACTTGAAGGGCCACCCCCTCATGATGTTTGAAACATCTCACACACACCGAGGAATCACTGGTATAATCTGGTGCATCACTGAACCATCAAGTATAAGGATCTCGATCATGCCATGAGGAGATGTAACTACAAAACAATTAAGTCAAAGGGAAATGAAGGGTCCCTTTGCTTGATCTGAGCCATCGCACAAGAGTGGAAGTTTTTACCAAGGTACACCGCCCTCTAGACCTGTCTTCTGGAAGGAATAAGTTGATGTCGACATAAGGAGGTCTGCCATAGGTGAGGCAATAAGGAATCATCAACTAAAGCATGAGTGATAATAGTAGAGCGACTGAAAGACTGACACCAACGATGGTGGTGGAATGGGGGGTACTAAGTAGTGGGCTAACGACTTCCCTTGTTAGAGCATAAGGGGCATGGATGACCCGGCAGCTACTAACTTGACTCCGGAGGGGTTGGGGGACAGTATGAATAAAGGCCAAAATGTGTGACACGAGAGAGGAACAAATCAATGAAGGATGGAAGAATGTGGCGGGAGACAAAGGGAATCGGGTCAGACTCCATGGATGCAATGATAACACAACTCGGATGCTCTAAAAAAGGGCGACTCGATGATATTGCTACATATACCAAGCTCGTTGGGGACCATAAAAACATGTGTAGAAGATTCTTACTCACGATGAAAATAGACATGAGCATCGACAAGTATGAAGGCAAAGTGGTGCCCCAAGTACAAGTGTCACAAGTGAAGAAATTCGATTTTGAGAAGCAGTGAAGTGACCCTTACTGGAAACAATGTGTATGGGTGAAGTATCAAATCACCAAAAACGAAAGGATGCCCATTTGAGAGCTCGTTGAGAGCTTTCCAATGGTGTTGATGGTTTGTCAAACCGAGCTACGATTTGGTCACAATTGGCGAAAGAAACATCTGGGGTTTCTCTTTTAATAAGGTATTTTCACTCCAATTTGATTCATTTGAAAGTGTAGTTGTGGCGAATGTAGAGAGGAGAAAAGGCCCTAAATCTTGCAGTGATCTTAGCAGAAAAACTGGCCATTGGAATTGATATATGAGACTTTTAGGTAGGTGACCTTACTTTTCTAAAGGTGGCCTTACTTCTTCTTGGAAGGATGGTACTGGTGAAGAATCAAGGTAAGAAAAGAATATGAAAATGAACTTCTAGAGAAGTTCAAGAATCATCCCCGCCTACCAAGTCAAACAGATGGACCAAGTGGTAAGTATGGT
The DNA here is from genome assembly GCA_034641835.2 of Pinus albicaulis. Classification (NCBI taxonomy): domain Eukaryota; kingdom Viridiplantae; phylum Streptophyta; class Pinopsida; order Pinales; family Pinaceae; genus Pinus; species Pinus albicaulis. The sequence goes on from CM076569.1 coordinate 370,586,877, forward strand.
ATTACACAAAGTAGAATATTTGAAGATAGGGTATCAAACATCTACGATATATGGCTCGCCAGAGAGGCCGGTAGGTCCAACTATCCAAGGAATGGGAGGAAATTCAACCATACATAGATTGATGGGGGTCTAGGCCGAGACTTATGGTAATCATATGAAAAGATGGCCAGGGGTGTTGTCATGCCCCCAAGCATATGCGATGGAGGGGATTGATCTGGTATGCAAAGGTGGGAATGATGCCCCTAGCCAGAGGAGTTCATGGAGCGCCATATATGGTGTCACTATACCAAAGAGTGCCTTTGGAGATAATGAATTGGTGCTCACTGAGAAAATATAGAGGTTGGTCAACAAAAATGTCTAATGGATTGGATTGTTGATGTAAGATGAAGGAATGATGATGGGGGTCCTCCTTAGAGTGATCTGAAGTGATATGGGACTCTAGAAGTTCCTCTAAATGCTGAAGAATAATGGTACTAGATTCGACACTACTAGATGCACTAGGAGGGTTGTGGATAATTTCTTCTCCTAGACTCTCAAATATGGGTGCCCCCTTACCCAAACATTGGGTGTCAATGTAATGGCCACAAGGTGTATGTGGTTTGAATACAATGATTCAATGTAAGGGGGGATAGATAAAACCAAGGGTGGTGATTGCTTCCATAATGTCATCATTGTAATAGAAGATGGGGTGATTGGTGGAAGAAAGACCACATGGTGCGGCGAAGATAATTGACTCATCATCATGAGAGGAAAGTTTCACATGCGCATATTCACAGAGGGTGACCTAAAAACACATAGATGAAGTATCGATCGATGTTGAGCCTAGGGTGATTTTTGAAGGAAGGTCAGGTGAAATAGAAGGGAAAGCCCCAGAGGGGTCTTCCACCGTGTATCTCATAGATGATCACAGGTAGAGGATAGTGGCCGAAGACTTTTTTATCTCGACATAGGGAGGGGAATGTCAATGGGAGTGGATGAGTCCTCTGGTTCACCCAAATCATAACTCACAAGTAAAGGAGGGGCAGACTCATGGTGGTCTACCTTGTACTGGAGAACTACGTCCAAATAGGTGTCGTAGTCTGCAAGGCGGGGACAGAGGTGGGTATAGTGGCCATGGAGATCACACAAAGCACAGGGGTGGTTTGTGTGCAGACAATTATGTGTGGCATGACTGACAACATCACACAAATCACACAGGGGCGATACGCTTTGTAGGCTAAGGAGGAGCAGGGATTGTCTGGGAATCCTTATCCTTAGGTGCCTTTTTGCGAGATTTCCCCCCCTCACCTGAGGCTTTCTCAATAGGATTAGGTTCCTGTTGTGGTGGTTGAGGCACAGAAGCAAAGGGAGGGGTCATGGCGACTTCAAACTTGTATCAGGATTGAGCTGACCAGGTGGGATATTGGTTGGGGGATCAATGTACTAGACTAAGATCCCCAGGTTCATGTTAGGAAGAGACAAGATAGTCATAACAGGTATCGAAAATACTCCAGGAGGGGGAGTAAGATACGGTATCTGAACGGAGGGTATTGGCTAGGCGGGATAGCTCCGAGATGGCTAAGGCCGAGGGGAACCATTCCAGGTGGATAGATAGGAGCATGAACACCAGCTACAGATGAGGGGCCTTGAGGAGTGGGTCCTGAAGGCTCAGTCGAAGTACTAGGAGTAGGTTTCAAAGGGCAGGGCTCCTGGCTAGTCTAACCAGACCGTTTAAGGTCAGACCGAGACGATTACATCATGAAAACATTCGACAAGCTAGGGTCAGAGATGAGAGGGATGAGACCATGGAATGAACCAAGCAAAGAGGAATCTTTATAGATTCAAGGTGAGACACTGGTTTGAGGTTTGACTATTTGTTTATTGGCCACCCAAGTAATAATGGACTCTAGAGAGGTCTGAGACTTCGGTTCGTAATATGTCAATTAATCGACAGTGACAATATTTTCATTATGAGGAAATCACATCTTACAGTGAGCCACAGATAGGATAGTATACATCGCATAAGTGTAGCTACAACCCAATTTAATTTTATAGTCTTAGGAAGCATCAATGACTTCAACGTAAACACAAACAATCTTGCCCGCAAGAATAATAGGACAATTGCAGAACATGCCAATGGGTTGAGAAGAGTGGCCATCCCACACATAGAGGGTGATAGTGGAAGGGGCTAATTTAGGAGATCTGAGCTGCTTCCAAATAGAAGCGCACATCACATAAGTGGATGCCCCCTCGTCAATAATACAATGGGAAACATTGGCATTCCGGATCTTGACATGGATTTGGAAGGCAATGGATACAGGAAGGGCATGATGCTCTAACTTGTCAACATCGAAGACAATCAACCAATCATATGAAGGATACTTAACGCCCATAGCAGTTAGTAGATTTTTTCGTTGTGAAGGTCATGACTAGAAAACTTCCAACATTGACATGAAACAGGGGTTTGTGTTGTCATCTACCATACTATAGGAGTGGGAAGCTTTACCAAAAGCAGCATTTTGTCATAATGTTCCCTTAGGTATCTTGGCATGAACCTATGCCTTAGGCTGAGAGATCTATAAAGGACCATTGGGTGTCGAAAGAGGCTCTGTGGGACTTGAAGATGGGGGCTCGGTGGTAGACATAGCAGGGGGCTTGTTGTACTGACAGGATTGATTCTAAAGGTTGTAGTCATTGGTATTGTATTGGTTAGAGTTCATCATGAATATCTCGTAATCAGAGGTACCAGATGGAGGAGGTTGAGTGGCCACCTGAGTTTCAGGGGGTTGGGCAGCAACATATCCTTGATGGGGGAAAGGATTGGTAAACAAAACCAATTGGATAGGCACAACATTAGGAGGAACCGAATTGGAGGCTTGCTATCCTTAGGATTTTTCTTGAGCATCGCACATCTAACACATCTGAGGTAAAAGGGGACAATCATGGTTATAGTGACCATAGACAACACAACAAGAACAAGGCTTATTCGTGCAAATAGGCCTGTCCTTCTTGGGCTGAGTGCCCTATTGCTCGGTTGTAGTGTTAGATGTATTCCATTAGGGTTTGTTTCCTGGAGTAACTAGGGTATATTGGTTTTGGTTTCCTTTCATCTTCTTTTTGGAAGTACGAGGATTAGTCACACTCTGTTGTGCATACACCTGCCCCTGGGGGGGCTGCTATTGCGAAGTTTGAGAAGGCAAGGGAGGTTGAGGTGCTAGTGCTAGAGGAGATGGAGCACCAAGCTGCGAATATGGATAATAAGGATTTTGGAAAAAATTGGGGTAAACATGTTGAGAAAAAAGAGGAGGCATGTCGTATCCTGGATACATGCTACCAGGAGGGGGAAAAGTGCTTGAGGAGATGGCCCCTCCCTGAGGGAAACCATAACCTATGGGAGGATGAGTGTACAGATGTGAAAGGGATCCAACAATACCGTTGGCAGCATGGGATGCCCTCGGTGCATTGGCACCACCGAGTCTAGGGAGATCAGGTAAGACGCTATAAACATAACCATATTGTGCGTAGATAAAGTCATATTTCAACACAATCTAGAGGTTCACTTCCTCGGTCTGAGGAAAGTGAGATGTGACATATTTACCAATAGCACGCAAAAGGGATCTGAGAATCCATTCCATATAGACACGGTCTTCGAAGGTAGGGGCTCGATAGAGGCTCTTTCTTCTCCACCATTTTTGAACATGGTAGGCGGGTAGCAGAAGTTTGACGGAAAGAGGTCAAGAGTTCAGTACCAGTGTCATAGCGAATGGGAAGCTAGAAGTAAGACAGAATAGCCTTGGCAAGGTTTGAAAAAGTAGTATGAGAGGAGGATGCCTAGTCGACATACCACTTGGAAGCTTCTCCAATAAGCGTACCCTGGAATAACCGAAGATGGACAGAGTCATCGGTGATGGAGTTAGACAAACACCACATCTGGAAAGAACAAACATGGTTGGTAGGATCCTCTCCAACAATTCCTTCAAAATTGGGGATGTCTGAAGGGAGCTTTTTTGGCATAGTAGGCCAACTAGGATCATGGTGTAAGGGGTCATTAATCAACTGGCTAAAATCGGGAAGGCTTAGGCCTGCCATATAAGGGAGCAAGGGAGAAACTGGAATAGTTCATGTTGCGGCACCATTAGTAGCATTCCCAGCATTAGGGTTGGGGCTGCCACCAGTGTTAGGTCCTGAACCCGACATGCTAAAGGTGAAAGGTGGAGGAGAGAAGGGGATAGAACCATAAGGGGAGCCCAATGATCCAGAAGCAAAGTCAGAATGAGGATTCGGTGGAGGAAAAAATCGAACCCTACGCGAAGGAGTGAGTCTTCCTAAAGGAAACTGAGGATGAAGACCTTGGAGTCTCCAGGATAAATGCCTTGGGGGCGCAATGATGGTAAAAAGACACGGAGCACAAAAAGGAAGAGAGGTAAACAAGTGGAGGGAGGTGCAGGATCAATTGATTACAATTTTTAGGAAGAGAGGTAAACAAGGGCAGGGAGGTGCAGGATCAATTGATTACAATGTTTACTTCTTGGCCTTGCGGTGTAAGTCAGGCGCTCTTCACTTAGGGAGTGTGTGTATGTGATAAATGTGTTAATTTTAATTAAGCCCAGACATGTGTAGAGAAAAAAGAAAAAATATGTTGTATAGCTGTAAATAAATCTGAAAATGATAGTTAACAAAATTTAATGCGACAGTAAAATAAACAGCTAAAGATGCATCAATTTAAACCCAAGGAGGAGGGCTTCCCAACAACTAGTCTATGGGTGGGCGAAATCTAGTCAAAACATACAAAATGTTCAATGGATCTAAAGTTGAGAGGGGAAGGGATATAAAGGTCAAATATGCTAGAAAGAGGGGTAGAAAACAACAAAAAACTAGAGGGAAAAATGATGCAAAAAGATAGTGAAAGGCTACAACCTGAAGGGAAACGGAGGGGACCCTAAAGGAGGACCCAATAAAACTAAAAATAGGTGTTTTGGATGGATGAATAACTGATCTGAAATGGATCTGAAAGTACAGTTTTAGATCTGAAAAATGGCTGAAAAACACTGAAATCTCAGAGGACCTACTTCAGCTAAACTCCTCCTAAAAAGGTGGAAGCATATTGAAGCCCTAAGGGGCTTGGTTCATACTTCGACGAGTAAAAATAAGCAAGTACAGGTCCAAGAAGGGTGAAGAGGGAGGACAAACAACCTTGAATAGTGGTCCATATAAACCTAAAATATTCACAGAAAAAATCCCACAAAAGTATAGGTCGCAATTTTGACATGTTCTCTACTCAGGTCGCAGTTTTCAGGCTGTTTTCTACTTCGTGAGAGTTGAGGTTGCATTTTTTGGCCCAAAAAGTGCGACCTATACTTCTAGCTATTTTGGGGGAATATTTCAAAAAAAAGTGTCGTCACTACTACTGTTGATACTTGTTACCTGTGCAAAGGGCCCAGAAAAAAATGGAAGTTAGAATTTTTATTATTTTAGGGTTTTAAAGGTTAAAAAAAATCAAGAAATGAAAAATAAGAATCTGAAGAAAAACCCTAGGTGTTGAAGTAGTTGGTCATGCAGGGATCTAAAAAACAATAGCGGTCGTAATTATAAATCCTTTTGGAGTCGCTAGTGGTTAGTGTAAATTCTAATTGCAAGCGTACGAAAGAAGCTCACTTTAGCTATGCATAACAAACATCCCTAACATTAAAGATGGCTGTCAATTTCATTATATTTGTAGTTAGTGATCAGAATAAATGCTACAAAAATCCAGATCTATGTAGTTAAATTTATTAAACAACAAATAATAAGCAAGAGTTGCTCCATGCTTCTAATGAACAAGACAAGATTTTTTAAAGAATTGTTTGTATTATGACACCAGGGAAGGGAACATAGAAAGATGTTACCAGTCCCCTTCAATGGGATGGGTTATTGTATGTCCTCAGTGCTTCAGATCTAATATCTCTCTCTCTTGATGGTGCAGAAACCCAGACAAATATAGAACTCAAAGGGAGCTCAGAAGAAAAAAGTAGGAAAATATGACAATGATGGAGGATCAAAGTTAGACCAAAAGTAGAGATCTAGAGTGATCTTTAGGCAACAAAAGGTAGTGAATGAATGGAAAAACCTTTATATTTATAACAAATTATTGAGTTAGTCTAGGTATTGGTGCATAATCAAAATATTATGAACCAAATCTAGATTCAACTTTTATGGAATATTTTATTATTTTTGTTGGAAGGAAAAAGAATTTGAATTTGGTCAAGTCCCTTTATTTAGAAATAATAAATTAATAAATGATTTATTTATTATTTTAAGAATGCGGTTGAGTAATAATTAGATAAATAGTGATTTATTCAATTATTTATAAATGATTTAGTCAAATTTAACTAGAAATATTATTTAAATAATGTTTTAAATAATTATTCCTACAAAATAATAAGATAAATAATGATTTGTCTAATTAAATTTCCTGTTTTGGGTTAAATATGACTTGAAATATTAATTAAACAGTGGTTTAATTCATTATCCCTTGATGAAAATCAAACCAATAAGGATTTATTTAATTATTCCTCATGGGGTTTCCTGTTTAGACCAGAAACAACCTAATAAATTATGGGTTATTAAATTATTTTTCATAGTGAAAGAAATTTTACTATGGTAAAATTGGTCTTACATGGTGTACTTTAGTCCATCTAATAAGAACATCTTAGATGACCAAAAATTTGTGTGACAAATGTACTCTACAACAACCTTTGCCTAAGCTCCTTATACCTGACATCCTGTTGACCTTCCTGCAATATCCTATCATGTAGATTTGTCCCATAAGAACTATTTGTTGTTATATGATTCACCTATATCTTCCTGCTAAGACCATTTGCAACCATTTTCTCTTTACCTTTAATATACATGATCTCAAAGTCAAACTCACTGATCATGACCAACCATCTAGATTTCTTGGCATTCAGATTCGGTTAATCAAATAGATACCTCAAACAACTATGATCAATCATCAGTACAAATATTCTACCTAGAAGATAGTGCCTCCACATCTTCAATGCATGAATGATCGTTTCCAATTCAAGAGCATGTGTCAGATAGTTCCTCTCTTGCCCTTTTAGTTTTTGCGACTTATAACATACCACTTGTCCTTCCTGTATAAGGACTCCACCAAGCCCTCTCTTGTAAGCATCTGTACATACCACAAACTCATTCTCCGTATATGTGATCTTCAACACTAGAGAATGTGTCAACAGCTGCTTCAAATGCTCAAAAATGATTGAGCATTCCTCTGTACATTCTAACTTATTACCTATCATTTGCAATGATGGGATAGGATAAGCAATTTGCGAGAAGTTCCTCATGAACCTCTTGTAATAACCTTCTAACCCCATAAAGGACCTTACCTCATCCACATTCCTAGTATTTTCCCACTCCATGATGGCCCTTATCTTTTCTGGATCCACTAATATTCCCTCCTTGGAAATAGCATGTCCCAAGTAATGCACCTTTGTCTGAAATAAACTGCAAATTTTTCTAAGCTTAGCATACAATTGATGCTCTCTTATCAATCTCAACACTATTGCTAAATTTTCAGTATGTTATTCTTCATTCTTATAATATACCAATATATCATTAATGAACACAATAAAAAACGTGTCCAGATAAGGATGCAACACACTATTCATTAAGAACAAAAAAGTAGTTGGAGTATTAGTCAAACTGAAAGGAACTACAACAAACTCATAATTCCCATATCTGCTCCGAAAAGTTGTATTTTAAATATCATCTTCCTTGATGTGTACTTGATGATATCCAGATCTCAAATCAATCTTCGAGAACACTGCTTCTCCCTTCAACTGATCGAACAAGTCATCAATCCTTGACAATGGATACTTATTCTTGCTGGTCACTTTGTTCAACTACATGTAATCAATGCATAGTCTGGGAGTACCATGTTTCTTCTTCACAAACAATATTGGTGCGCCCCATGGTGATACAATTGGCCTAATTTATCCCTTGTCCAACATTTCCTTCAACTACAACTTCAACTCTACCAACTCCAATGTGCTCATCCTATAATTTTCCTTAGATGTTGGCTCTACCCCTAGCACAAAACCAATAGAAAATTCTACTTCCCTATGAGGTGGAAACCTTGAAATATCTCCAAAAATATATACCTTGAAACTGTTGTAGAAATGGGTAACTTCTCAAAACATCTACATCCTCAACTTCCTTTCCTTTTTCACTAGAAATGTGCACTGCAAATAGCACACACCCTTTCCTATGACTATGTTTGGCCTGCATAGTTGTAACCATCCTAACTGATGTTGCTTTCTTATTACCCCGTAAGACTCTTTGTTCCCCATTTTCATCCAAGCACTCAATACCCTTGTCATAAAAATCCACATTGGTCCTATGATGATACAACCAATACATACTAAAAATCATACTATACAATCCCAAAGAAAATATTTTCAAATGCATTGGTATAGACATACCATTCAAATAAAATTCACAACCACTTACCTAATGATGAACTCTCTTCTTGGTACTTGTAGCCAACTAGAATAAACAAGACTTTGTATGTACTTATTTATTTAAAACACACTTATCCACCAGGTCATGATTACCATAACCATAATTATATCCAGGGTCAATCAAAAATAAAAAAATTAATCACAAAGCTTACCATCCATCTTTATAATAGATTCTTTGTGATTTTGCTTCCTGTTATCGAGCGCTGCACATATTTTTGGAATTATTTGTCTAATATCTCCCATTTTCTATGCCTCATACACTTTTTTGGATATTTGTTCTACCACCCTGATGTCGTGGACAATCCTTCCTACAATGATCTTTGCCATAAGCTAAACACTGTCAAGGCTTACAACCTTCATTCTTATTTTTCTCCTCCTATTGAATTCCCTGTCCTCTACCAAATGTGTTGAACTTCATAGGTGTTGCAACACTCTCTTTGTTACCTGTATCTTGAGGTCTTACTTGCTTCTTGTCCCAATTTCCTTTATTCTTATCATTGCATTTCCAGTCCAGATTTGTCTCGGATCTGCGCTTCGATTGCTCATAACAATTCTTTAGCTTTTGAATGGCCTCCTCCAATGATCTAAGCTCATAAAACTCAATCATGTCTTTAAATTTTATCAGAAACCCAGTAATTAGTCTCTGAATCTTGGCCTTCTCCTCATTGAGGTAAGGCACGTATCACTACAACTCCAGAAATATGCTAGTGTACTCCTCATCGGTCAAAGATCTGATGTTTAGTTCATAAAACTCTTTTTCCCTATCATCATAGTATCTCTCTGATAGATACTTCTTCTGGAATAGTCTCTCAAATTCACTCCAAGTCAACTCCTCCTCGTAAATATCCCTAACATTTTTCACATATTCCCACCAAATGTCTTCTTTACCTTTGAGGTTGAATGTAGTTATTTTGTCTTTCATGTTTTCTGAGTAATCATGCAACTTGAATAACTTCCTCATACCAAGAAGCCATGCCTCTCGATCTTGTGATTTCTTCATCTCTTTTTCAAATGTGGGTGTATTTTCTTTCTTAAACTCATCCGAAAAATATCCCATGTCACTCCTCCTATAAGAGTTATGATGATGACGATCATAATACATGATGTCTCTTATCTGAAGTGTCCAAGAACATGCCATCTCTAATCGTGTCATCTCTACCCAACATGTGACTGCCAGGAGACCTACCGCCATATGTCCCATTAGTCCCATCCTCCTATCCATAGCATATCTGAAATGTTCCTTGTTATTGCAACTCTGGAAAACCATGAAGAATTATTGTATTTAACCTCTACTTGCTTTTCCTTTTCTTGTATCATTCTATCATTATCTTCTTTAAAAATCATTATTTATTCCTTCAAAATTATCAATGTGTCTGCCAAGTTATAAGAGTTCTCGACACCACATTAATCATCTGATCCATAAGGAGAATATTTGTAGTCTACAATATTTATAGTCATATGTGATTTCTTCCTTCAAGGCATCTCATATTAGCTAAACCAAATCACAATGAACTAATGTACCTTAGCATAATTCGGTTAGGAAATCTCATCTACAAGATCAACCAATCAACATAATACATGTATAGACATAATCATAACATCCTATATACATATAACACATAGGTATATAAACACATGGACATAATTCTAACTATAGTCCAATCATCAATACATGACCATATCAACCACACATACCATGGCCTTGTGCAAGACAACAACAACCATACCAAAGTACACTGAGAATAAATAAGAACGTTATATGTATAAACAACACCTAACCAGTCATACATTCATGAAAACACATTTCATGACAACATCACCAACCTTCCCATGGAGACATCACGATAACCATGACCAACACCATGCGGATGCATCAAGCACATATACCACAAGCATAAGAAACAAATATATCATTGAAACAAATCCATGACCAACACACTTCCCATCCAATCCGAGGAGTGAAATTTTCTCTCTTACCAACCGATAACACTCTCCTCCCACATCTAGCAAAGTAACCAGCAGACTAGGGTAAACATGTGATGAAGAGTTACTATGATCTAATTCAACCTCCTAGTTCACCTTAAGTAAGTGGAACTGACACCACATAACAAAACAGACCTTATATACATGCTACAAGACACTCATGAGCCATAAAAGACTTCCAAAAGGCTAGCCCCTGCATCAAACTGACATTTTCTAGAATCAATCCCCCTATTGCTCCCTTGACGTGGGAAAGAGTGTCACCAGGACCCTCTACTCGAACACAACATGGCATGCATGTGAATGAGGACTTTTCCCAATAGTTTTGAGCTTGTGACCTTGATTTTTGTGCCACTTTTTTAGGCCTAGAGCCCAATTCACTAGCTAGAATACCATGATTCTTTCAAAAATAATATATAATAGTAGAATAATACTTGAACAAGGAATTTACTAGAACCCTACTATCCATGAGAGGAATTTTGTCAAACATGTCAAAAATATGTAATCTACAAGCTTAAATAACATATTTGAGCATAAGGGTCTCATACTTATCTGAGAATCGCTAAGAAGCGTTGTTTCCTCGTCACATTAGTTGCATTACCATCTATTTGGACATACATACATTTTTCATTCATTTACAAATCAAAAATTGATGATATCCATACATCATCACTATCATAAAACACATTAATAACCAGCATATAAACAACAGAAATGACAAGCATAGAAAAACCATATACACCACATAATAAAAAGCATATTTACCTATCAATACAAGAGGAAAACATCTCTTATTTCCATAATAAAAAGGCAACCAAGTATCGGACTACCACATTCCACCCGACCATAAACATGGTTGAGCCAAATCTCTCTTTAGCCAGTCACCCCCATGCCATATTCCAAGAATGAATGTGGGATCTCATAAAAATCATCAATCAAAACATAACTAGGGCTTCTAGAGGCCAATCCACCTCAACCCTCAACCAATGATTCCACCTCATAGTTAGACATCACAACCATCACCAGTTTGGTCTCCACCCACATTGTCGAGGGCTCTAGTGCATTTGTTCCAACCAAGGATTCCAGGACTAGTAACTCAACCCACAGCTATCATCAATATTCCAGAGTGTTTTTCCAACCATGGCTTCCCAGACAAGTAAATAAACCCACCAAGGGATTCCAGAGCATTTTCCCAACCAGGGCTTCCAGGACTAGTAACTCAACCCAAGATGTTGCAGGGCTTCGAGATCGTTTTTCCAACCAAGGCTTCTAGGAACTAATAACTCAACCCAAATCCAAAAGCACATGAGAACCAACCAAAAAAAACAAGCAATGAAATGAACCCACAACAACATGGATATCTAGGAAATGGAAAGGCTAGGAAAATCCACTATCAATCTAGGATATCCTTTGTTCCAATGAAATATCATGACCAAGAAACCGCATGCATATGCCATGCATGCTAAAACTAGTGTGGAAAACATACATGAAATTTGGTACCTATAAACATAATATGTTTTAGTTGTTGATCATGATTTCCTCTTACGCTTTCCTACTCTTCCTTTTCTTTCTTGCTCCAAACCTCCAAGCATGCCACACTCTCCAAGAGTTATCCAAGAAACTCTAAGTATCCAATGGTATTAGAGAGAGAGAGATAGTAATGAGAGCTCCAAAACTTCACTGAACAAAAGCCATGAACTGATCCTCAAAGCCTTTTTATTAACGAGGTCTCTATTTTCTTCATTTTTCAGTATTTTCCTTCATTTTCCTCCTCACATGAAATATATGACCTTTCACCTCATTTTTCTCCTATTTTCCATTATTTTCATAAATAAAATCCAATAAATACCACTTTTCCTTTCCAAAGCCTTAGTCATTCCCTTTTCCAATTTCCATAGCCATAATAAACCATATGAACACCCACACTAGGATGTTTTTCCCAACATTCCACTTGGAATATGTGTCCCATGAACATGGTTTTTATTTTTCCTTTATTAATTTTATTAGATGGAATTTTCACCAAGGTTATTATAGCAAGCTTGGCCATGGAGGCCACCAAATGCAGACATCACTAAAAAATATATGCCCTATTCCTCAAAGAGTAGTGGCTTTAATTTCACATCAAAACTCTAGCACAATATCGTTCACTGCCCTTCCAACACTAAAAGTATTTGATTGAATTTTTTCACAAGGCTAGTGTGGAGGGTTAGGCTAAGATGATAGAGTTTTACATGCACAACCCCATATTTACTGATATTAACTTCTGGGATACAAATTCTAGGATGGGGAATGTGTATATCATGGAATTAGCCTCTTGGTTTATCCATGAGGAGGCAAGGGCCAAAGAAGAAAAAAGGATAATATCAAAGGAGACTATAGCAAAGTTGAGGACTCCCCACCTTTTCATCAAAAACCATGGGCTCATCTCTGAGGATCCAAATTTGGAACTAAATTACATAGAGAGACAAGATAAATCCATTCAACACTATGAAGACATGTTTAGTTTGTTAGGGACTAAGGGCTTGCAGGCCTGTCAAATAATATGACATTCATCACCCCATAGGTTACAAATCAGGGAGTACCACTCTCTAGAGAGATTGATGAATACCTTGGAGAAGACATTATTAAATAAGAGGACAATTCAAAGACTGAAGGCAAACTGGATTGGGCTCAAGTTCAACCTTCCTTAGTTTCTATGGCTACAAAAAAGAAAGGATTATATTGAAGCGTTGTAAGAGTGCGTATAAATAGATTGAAATATAGGGTTCCATCATTAAGTGGGTAGTTCTTCAGAGATATCTTGGGATGGTAGGGTAGCCACTGGGGATATACATGAGATGGAATTAAATGATTAAGTTTATTAGAGGGTGATAAACACCTTTAGTAGGGCGTGATGATGGGCCTCATTAATAGGTATATCATAAGGCCCATCTAGTCATCCTTCAACCTATATTTACCTCTTTCCTCGCATTTAATAACATATTTTGAATATATTGTGTTTATTAGGAAGGCTAAAGGATGTTTGTCATATCTCATGGACTAATGTGATTAATGTGCAGGAAAAGAGTGTTGGAAATACTGAGAGGGGGGGTGAATCAGTGTTCCTTTACAACGATTGTATGCAGTGCTTCCCACTTGAAGACTTTATGTGATGAAATTATTGCTACTATTCTACACCTTGGTTGCTGCTCTTGTCATGCTATCCTCTGTTGCACCATGCTTTGCTTTGTTGCCCTAGAAAGTCTGGTCCTTTGTAGCCCTTGACAACACATGATCTAGCTTTTTCTTGCTTCTAGGAGCTCAATATTGAATCTGGTGTATCTCTGCTATTTCAGATCCCCAATATGTGACTTTTGGTCCTATATTAGTCCTTGGATTCATATTTCCAATTCCACAGATCTGACCCAATTTGGATTCTTCAAGGGAGAGTTATGCCCAATCTCTCAGAATTCCCTAATTGTGGACTGTTTCAGTAGAGCTAAGTGTACGACATGCCACGTGTCATTGTTTCTACATTATCCTCTGAAATTGATAGAGAGAAGACTTCAGTCTGTGCACTATATGCCACTTTTTACATAATTCCAATCTGATACTCAGAGAGAGAGTTATGACAGGTTTCCCAAGGTCACTTCTTTGGGATGAATTTCAGGAGCCTGCAAAAACACTGACTTCCACAGATCATATCTCTAAAAAATTTGAGAACCTTGATCTAAAACATTCACAGGAGCTTCCTTAGGATTTCGGCTTCGCCTCATAAAAATTTCAGCTTCTCAACCTTCGTATAAAAAAATTTAGAGCGAACATGCCACGATGACTTGTTTCAGATAGTGAAATCCCTTGCATAAGGAGGATATGAGGATCACAATTTATATAAATGCTTAGGTTGATATGGGCTTCAACAAGTGAACATGGGAGGTATTTTAGGAGGTTAAAAAATATTAATTATGACTTTTCAATGACCCATGCCACAACCCCATGGGGTTTTAGCCCACTAACTGGGGTTACAAACTTCAAACATGAATATCTCTCAAACCGTGAAGAATTACGTGGTGTGCCATATATCAACAGAAACATATCGATAAGAATAAACCATAAAAAGAATTATTAACCCATAATATAGTAATTTGGTAGGTCAAAATTCCCATGCAATATTGGGGTAGCCCCTGGTGTTGCTTGGGTTGACATAAATGAAAATCGCTGATCAACAATCTCCCCCTTTGACATTGATGGCAACAGAAGTACTCCCCCTAAGATCATGACACCTTTTCCTACAACATTCTCTCCCCCTTTGACATCAATGGCAAAGGGTTACTCCCCCTAGCACACAACCATCTTGCAAACATGTACACACTTCCACTCCCCCTGACACACAACCATCTTGTGGACCTGTACACACTTCCACTCCCCCTTTATATTCTGAATAAGGAAAATCTAATGAGAACTTGGGAGAATCCCAAGCTTCCGGTGAAGATATTCCAATGCTTCACGAGTATTATCACGATCATCAACGCTTCCTGCCCAATCTACATTTGTAAAGGCATGAATAATGAGATTGTTACCCTTGGGATACCACAAGCCATATTCTGTTTTTCCCTTTAGATATCGAAGAATTATTTTGATGGAAATAATATGTGATTCTTTTGGTGCTGCTTGGAATCTTTCTACATTTCCAACTGCTTGCATAACATCTAGCCGAGAGGTTGCTACATATAGAAGACTACCAATCATAGATCTGTACAACCTTTGACCCACATCCTTAGATGAGCCGTCTATGCTCAATTTGCAACCTGTTACCATAGGAGTAAGGATGGGTTTGCAGTATTCCTCCATGTACTTGGCTTGACATATAAATATTCCTTTCTCTTGCTGAGATATTTGAAGCCCTAATAAGCATGTCAGCTCACCAAGTAAAGACATCTTGAAATCAATTTGCATCTTTGTAGCAAACTTCTTATTTAGTCGATCATCATTGCTACCAAATATTATATCATCCTCTTTAGCTATTAGACATCCTTTAGTTTCTTCATCTAGAACATATATGTCATTTGGAGCTCGACTTGCTATAGCCACAATTTCACCATGCCTCACTTTCCTGATTTCACATTTTGTGGAGTTGAATAGTATTGTGTGTCCTTGATCACACATTTTTCCAACACTGAGCAGATTCTGATTCATGTTTTCAACCAATAGAACATTGTTGGCTAAAACCTCTTTGCTTCCAAGACTGACAGTACCTAATCCTATAACATTTGAATATTCATCATTTCCAAAGGATATGGTTCCATCCTTCTTCTCTTTTAGAGATACAAATTTCCTTCTATCTCCAGTCATATGCGTTGAGCAACCATTGTCAACATACACACATATTTTTTGTTTTGAGCCTTGAGAGTGAGAGCACAATTATCAGTCTTTTTCTTCTTCCATGTTTGTTCATTTTGTGGCTTCGAAGATTCCTCTGGAGAATTTTCAAGTCTACAGTCTCTGGCTATGTGTCCAAAGTTTCGACATTTGTAACATTCAATATTATTTCTTAAATGTTTAAATATATTGATGTTTCGCTGAGCCCTGGGAGTTTCATATTCGACAGATCTCCTGGAATTGTATTCATTCCTGGGGTACATGCGACATTCTACAACTTTATGACCAAATTTTCCACATGAATAATAGTAGCCATAAATCTCATGCATGTCAGATCTCATAGGTTCATTATATTTTTTTGTAGAAGGTCCTGCTTCTTCTTCTTTGTAACTGATCCTAGTTCTATCGTTGTAATATCGTTGATTGTTGATGATTTCTTCCAATTTCCTTGAGTTGTTTGCATAGTTTTGGATATTTTTTCCTTTCTTCACTTCCTTACGTAGCGAGACTACTTCGGCTTCTAATTCTTCCCTTTCTTGGTTTCTTTCTTCCAACTTCTTTTGAAGTGACTCTTCAATGCATTTTTGTTCTTCAACTTCAATTTTGAGACCTTGAACATGTTCTTCAAGAGTATTGGAATAGATCTTTTCTTCCTTGATCTCTTTTATAAGCTTGATTGCTTCCTTGGAAAATTCTTCTATGGTCAATCCTTCTTCTTCGTTGTTTGATACCTCTTGTTTATTATGCTTGGCCATAAACAATAATATCTCATTGGCTTCTTCTTCATTTTCATTGTCTTCATCAGATGATGAGCTATCTTCTTTAGAGAGAAAGTTCCTTTTGGATCCTTGCTTGTTGAATTTCTTAAAGCCTTTCTTTCCTTTTGAGTTGCCATCACTTCTGTTCGGACATTTTGCTGCGAAATGCCCAACCTCGCCACAGCCGAAACATATCAATGGAAGTTTACCTTTGAATTTTTCCTTAGCAATTTTTAGTTTTCTCATAAAGTAAGCATATTCTTCATCTAAAAGATCTTCTCCATCATCTTCCTTTTCTTCACACTTGCAGGTGCATGTCTTTTCAATTGAAGGTTGTTTGTCCTTATTGGTTTTCTTAGATGAAATGAACGCAGTTTCTAGATGTGAAGTACCCTCTTCTTCATCAAGTATCATTTCATATGCTATGAGAACTCCATGTAATTCCTCTTTTCTAAGTTTGTCCAGATTTGCACTGTATTCTAAGACTGATACCTTTGGGTTGAATCTACCTGGTAACATTCTAAGAATATTTTATATAAAGTCTTCTCGTCAACTGGCTCTCCCAATCCTTCTAGAGTATTAGTTATTTCATAAACATATTGGAAGTATGCAACAATGTTGCAATCTTCTTTCATTCTGAGTTGCTCATATTTTTCTCTATAGATTTGAAGCTTTTCTTCTTTGACATTTAAGTCACCTGCATATATATTCTCAAGCTTTTCCCATACATTTTTGGTGGTTTTACAACCCAAAACCTTATGATAATAAGATTCAATAAATCCACTGATAATAATATTATTTTGTTTTTCATCATTTACCAAATTCTTCTTACCTTGTTCATTTGTGGTTGATGTAAATCCATTTTGAACAGTGTCCCATACTTCATAACCTTGTGCCAAGAGATAAACCTCCATTCTTCCTTTCTAGAGTGTATCATTATTTTCATTGAATAGAGGTACACCATTTTTGGTATGCTCCATGACCTCCTTCCAGCTGTTAAATTGTTATTAAAGGAACCAAGATCCGATACCAATTGTTGGAAGTACTGAGAGGGGGGGTGAATCAGTATTCCTTTATAGTGACTGTATGTAGTGTTTCCCACTTGAAGACTTTGTGTGATGAACTTCTTGCTACTATTCTACACCTTGGTTGATTCTCTTGTCATGATACCCTCTGCTACAGCTTACTTTTTTTTTTGTCCTAGAAATTCTGGTCCTTTGCAGCCCTTGACAACACATGATCTAGCTTTTTCTTTCTTTCTAGGAGCTCGATATTTAATATGGTTTATCTCTGTTATTTAAGATCCCCAATATGTGATTTTTAGTCCTTTAGTAGTCCTCGAAGTCTTCTTTCCAATGCCACAGGTCTGACCCAATTTTGATTCTTCAAGATAGAGTTATGCCCAATCTCTCACAATGCCCTAATTATGGACTATTTTAGTAGAGCAAACTTGTACGGCATCCCACGTGTCATTGTTTCTTCATTCGGCTCTGAAATTGTTAGAAAAAAAACTATAGTATGTGAACTATCTACCACTTTTTACAGAATTCCAATCCCATAATCAAAGAGAGAGTTATGATGATTTCCCCAAGGTCACCTCTTTCAGATGAATTTCAGGAGCCTTCAAAAGCACTATCTTCCACAAATCATATCTCCGAAAATATTGCGCACCTTGATCTGAAATTTACACTAGAGCTTCCTTAGGATTTAGGCTTCGCCTCATAAATATTTCCACGTATGAATCTTTTCAAAAAAAAAATTAGAGCAAAAATTCCATGATGACCTATTTTAGATAGTGAAATCCCTTGCATAAGGAGGATATGAGGATCACAATTTATATAAATGCTTAGGTTGAGAGGGGCTTCAACAAGTGAATGTGGGAGGGATTTTAGGAGCTTAAAAAATACTAATTATGACTTTTAAATTACCCATGCCATAACCCCATGGGGTTTTAGCCAACTAACTGGGGTTACAAACTTCAAACATGAATATCTCTCAAACCGTGAAGAATTACATGGTGTGCCATATATGAACGGAAACATCTCGACAAGAAGAAACCATCAAAAGCATTCTTGACCCAGAATATAGTAATTTGGTAGGTCAAAGTTCCCATGCAATATTTGTGTAGCCCCTGGTGCTACTTGGGTTGACATCAATGACAACCGCTGATCAACAAAGAGTGCATTTGAAGTGCATTTACTATGCAGAGATATATTGGAAGCAACTCGAGGAGATGTAGCGGGATTTTCCCCTACATTTACTCACATACAACTCAAATTTCTCCATGTATTTACTCACCGACAGTTTGAAGATACACTAATAGCTTATTCACTCAAGGATTGAGAGGATGTCAAGAACCTAGATCCACCTTTCTAGGGATTTTGGAGGGAAGCAACCATCTTTCCAAGGAGGCTGGCCCAATTTTTTTTTGTATAATAAGGAATCCCAAGGGCTCAATAGGATTCAAAATTTTAGAGAAAATAGAGAATACTGAGAGCTAAGATCTCGAATTTGTCATTTTCATTCCTTTATCATGTACTCTAGCACTATTTTATTTTAATGAACAATATTTTGTTATATTCAATATAAGGTTTTTTTACAAGGTTGAATCCCCTTGGGTTAGGGCTTAACCTAGAGGTTCTAGTCTCTCTCATGTGGATTTTACTTATGCATTTTCATTCTTAG
Organism: Pinus albicaulis; assembly: GCA_034641835.2. Classification (NCBI taxonomy): domain Eukaryota; kingdom Viridiplantae; phylum Streptophyta; class Pinopsida; order Pinales; family Pinaceae; genus Pinus; species Pinus albicaulis. Next base: position 370,606,156 of record CM076569.1, read on the forward strand.
AAAAATTTGATTTCCTTCCTAAAAGGGTTTTTTTATGAAAAAATTCTTGTGCAGGTCTATCAATCACCTCTCTTGTGGGAAGTGTGATTAGGGACATTTTATTGCAAAACTGAAAATATATATTTTCTTTCTTTTTTAGTTGTTATATATCATAATAGTCTTATTTTTCAATCTCTGGTTTTTGTACATTAGTGATTGGTTTAGTAGTTTTCTTTAAGCATAGGAAGCATAGTCCCTTGCGGATGAAGATATTGTGTAGACTTTAAGATAGGTTTTTTTCAATGTAATATTTATATTTCAAATTAATTTCATCTCATCCTCTCTTTTTCATTTCAATTTCCTACTATCTACATTGTTAACATGCTCGTATTATTTGGCTAAATTGAATTATTTTTTGTGATGTGCAAGTATCGTGTTGATTTTTAGGGTCATCATTGTCATTTACACTCCTTATCCTACCACCATCTCCTTCTTTATACCTCAACAACTCCTCCAAAAAGATGTTCACTGAGAGTACATAGCTGGTTTGTTGAAGGCCACCATGTGCATTGTTCCTTGTGAAATTTGGACCCTTGAAGGGTACTAAGCTTAGAAAGGGAAACATACAAGATTCTTCTACCTTCCACTACCCTTTCCCATCTTAAAATTTCCGTTCTCGACCTTAAAATGCTCATGGATTCAATCCTATAGAAGAACAGTGCAATCCTATAGCGTCCTGTAGCAATCCTGTAACATCTTGTAGCACTATGTAAAATCCCTCCAAAATTGACCAAAATTGTCCTTGAAGCTTTATTTTTGCCTCCTAGCCCTGAATAATGCCCCTTAGGCTATGAAACCATGATTGAGGAAGACCAAAGACTGATTAGAACTTTCCATTTTACCATTGCAATACATTTTGGCAATTAGTGTTAGTAGACAGGTTCATGAATTGAATGACATAGTGATGATTTCCATGGTTACTTTATAAAATATGTTACTAGATCTAAGCTCTTTGGAATGCAGTGATTAAAATTTGATTACATGTTATTTTCCTTATGCAAGGTAGATTATGTGTGCTTTCTTTGATCTATGCTTATTAAGCTAAGGTTTCTATTTCAAGCATTGCTATTTCCTATGCATAGACTAGGTTTCCTTTTAATGCAAAATTTACATTCTGCAAATAGGTTAATGTTTACATTTCTACAAGTAGTGTAGCCTTCACATTCCTACAAGTAGTGTAGCCATTAGATTTTTGCAAGTAGGTTACCATTTACATTTGAGCAAGTAGGTCAGCATTTACATTTATGCAAAAATAGTATTTCCTTTTTTGCAAATAGAGCAACATTTCCATTTCTGCAAACAAATTAGATCTTTCCTTTCGTGCAGTTTCTTTCCTTACAAATATAAATTTATTTGATAGAGTGGTCTATGTATACCTTGGTCTAGTCCATTGCTTCAAAATGACTTGAGTAGAGCTTAACCTACTGTGCATGTAAAAATACCACATCTTAAGTTTGTACAAACCTCGGTTTGATAATTAAAGTCGGTAGCCTTGGGAGTTGCAAAAATCTTGTTGCAATACAGAGGCTCATCTCACATAACCAGATCAACCAGCCAAGGGTGTTGGATAGTTGCAATTGCCTAGTAACCAATTCTTCAAGTATAAATATGTGAGTATATAATAGAGAAAGAGTTGTTGTTCTTGCTGATATGACATAATCATATTGTTGGTTCTCCCATTACTTCATGTTATTTTCCATATTTTATCTATTTTTGCATGTATAATATTTTGTATATTGTTTCCTATTACATTGTTCTAGGACATTCCTAGTAGTTGTTCTCAACAAGTCTCTAGATTACAACAACCCTCGTTACTCATGCATATGGGGCTAGCCATGTGTGTATTTTCAAAAATATTGTGGAAGGACCAAAATCATAACTCTAATTGAGGGTTGGGGAAGTTAAATAACTACCTTTAAATGACTATCGAGCAATGGTAAATTTTAGGGCACTAGGAGGTCAATGGGTTACATTCTATGTCATTTTATTTGTTCCATATTTGAGTAGAACATCTAGGAGTGGGAAGAGACTAGAAAAAATCAGGATATAGTTTTGTAGTAGGAATACAAGCCATAGGTCTCAAGTAACTCCATAGACAATGCCTCTTTCCTTGTATTTAGATATTTCCACAGTAAAGAAAAGAAAGCAAAGCAACCTTCCTTTATAGCTATGTTTTCTTTCATATAAGTTTCCACCAATAAATCTTGTATTTATTTGTATATGTGTGTATATTTTCTATTCTTTATTTTCACATTTCAAAGATTTTGTATATTTAAACATAAAAACAATAATTAAAAAATCACATATTTAAAAGAAATTGTTGTCCTAGTAGAAATTTTAATATTATGTCGTATATGTTATAATAAAATATTCTAATAAAATATCCACAAAAAAAACTTAGAAATTAGCACCTCTTTATTTTAGGAAAAGAATAAAATATTTTTTAAAGGTTATAAGTAATCGTTAATTTAATATCATAAAATAATTTAACAACAAAAATATTTGTTTAATATTTATTGTTTTCATATTTTATATTTTATGCATTTATACATACCTACCTTAAGGGAATGATGCCTTACATACCTAGGAAGTCAACATGCAATGTATAGAAAGTAAGTCCACCTAAATTAATAATGGAGAGAACGAATTATACAATTAAGATTAATTAATCATCCCCAAAGATTAAAAAAGACCCAAACGTCTTTTATATGAACTAGCTTCTTACAATGACATGAAGTGCTTCCTAGAGTGTTGATAGGGAATGATGCCTTACATACCTAGGAAGTCAACATGCGAGAGAACGAATTATACTACTAGTACCATGCGTAATGGTACCATCAAGAAAAGAATCACGGTAAATTATTGCGCGAGATTCAACACGTGATCAAAAGAATAACTATAATTTATAGTACGTGATAATAACTATAATTTGTAGATGGTGGGAGAGTCACTGGTTTGTAGATGATGGGAATGACTATAATTTGTAGAAGGTGGAAGGGAGTGGTTTTAGGTCATTGTATTTTTAATTGTATATCAAATTATTGATGGATGGAAGGAATATATTTTTTTAATTGTATATCAAATTATTAACACCTTCTAGGACGATGTAATGGATTTGTGTTTTATATTATTATTAATTATAATAATAATAATTATTATTATTATTATTAATTATTATTATTATTAATTATTTCATTTATATTAGATTTTATTAAAGTAAATGTTTTTTGAAAGTTTTATTTTATAAATAAAAGTGGATAATTGATTAGGATGAAAATTAATATATTACATTGAATTTAATTAAATTTTTATGGTTAAATTGTTAATTTTTTAATTATTAATTATGTTGTAAGGTGTTATTATTTGCAAAAAAAAAAATTAGGTGTCGCGGTGTCATGTTTGAGTTATTGGATTAAATGTTAGACGATTGAAATGTTTTAGGTCATTAGATCAGTAAATATTTTTATGTAAGTTTTTTATAATGTTATGTTTTTGTAATTTCATGTTTAACATTTTGACTATGTCAAATTACACAAAATTAAAAATAAAAGTAAATTAAATAAAAATATTTACATAATGTAATGAACATTTTAACTAGGTCAAAATGCAATAAAAAATAAAAATAAAAAATAAAATAATGATAAACTATAAATACATTCCATGGTATTGACTCATGGTATTCATGTGGAATGTAGTTTCTTTATAGGGGGAACTAAGATGGCCTAAATAAATCTTAACCTTGGATCTAAACTAATTACTTAATAAATAAAAAAATTAAATGTTTATAACCATTATTCTTTTAAAATTTTACTTAATAAAATGTATCTAAATTTTCATACATCCAAAAATACATAGTTTTTCTTGTTCTGTATTATAAAATTTTTATTTATAACAAAATTTAATTATAAAATTAAACTCCACAAAAACCAATCAATTTATATTACATGGTTAAAAAAATATATAAAGAAGGGAAAACAACTATTTATATATTTAAATATTACATTTGTGTGCTACTATGCTCTTCAATAAAGTATGATAGGAAGGTTGTAATGTCATGTTTAACATTTTGACTATGTCAAATTACACAAAATTAAAAATAAAAGTAAATTAAATAAAAATATTGACATAATGTAATGAACATTTTAACTAGGTCAAACTACAATAAAAAAATGTAAATCAAAAAATCAAAAAATGATAAAATATAAATACGACCCATGGTATTGACCCATGGTATTCATGTGGAATGTAGTTTCTTTATAGGGGGAACTAAGATGACCTAAATAATTCTTAACTCTCGATCTAAACTAATTATTTAATAAAATTATTTTTAAATGTTTATAACCATTATTCTTTTAAAATTTTAGTTAATAAAATGTATCTAGGTTTTCATACATCCAAATATACATAGTTTTTCTTGTTTGTATTATTTTTGTTACAACTATTTTATTATTCCAAAAATACATGGTTTGCCCTACGCCTCTGCATCTTTGTGCCCCTGTGCTTGGGATCCTCTGGCCTTTGCCTCTGATATGCACTCTATGCCTCTGGCCTTGGGGCCCTGACCCTTATGTGATTTATTGCATGGGAATTCCGAAGACCCTTCTGGAGGTAACCGCAGCAACGACCCAGGCTCGCGCATTTGCTGACCTTATTTTCTCTGCGGGACCCCCTAAACCTCGACCTGCAGTATCTAGATTCGTTAAAAAGCTAGATGGATTACAATAATTTGTTCTTCCTCCCTCTCTCCCTCATATGGCAACTCTTTCCTTAGTTGAGAAGGGTCTAATAGGTCATTTTATTGGCCTCTGGCCATCCCCGAAGACGATTCAGAGATGGATTGAATGAAACTGGTCTAATAAGATCGCTGGTAAAATCTCTATCAGGTTCTGTGGAAAGGGATACTTTACCTTCCACTTCGAATCTAAGGAAGATAAGGACCCGATCTTTAGAAATGGACCCTATTTCATGGACTCTAGGGGTTTGTATCTTAACAAATGGAATCCTGACTTTGATCCAGAACTCGATGTGCCGAATGTTGTCCCTGTTTGGGTGCATCTCCCACACCTCCCTTTGCACTGTTGGGGGGATGATTCTATTAGGGCTATTGGAAATGATATCGGCACATTTATTGATAGGAGCGAAACTAAGGAGAACATGCTTGCCTACGACAGGATCTGTGTCGAAGTAGACTTGGGCAAAGGACTCCCAGAAGCGATCAAGCTAAAAGTGGATGATTGGACGCACATCCAGCAGATTGAATACGAACGGATTCCATTCAAATGTAAGGTATGTCACGAATATGGTCACTTTGCTAATCGTTGTTCAAAAAATATTGATTTTGAATGCCTGGAATCAGAGCAGCCATGGGAGACTGTTAAGAAAAAGAAATCTAATGTTGTTACAAAGAATAATCCTGATGCTGCTTCCCTCGCCAAGTCCAACCCCTTTCCTCCCTCCTCCGAAAAGGTCCCGGATCCATGCAATCTTCCCTCTGACTCTGCAACTCCCTCTTCAAACTTGTTGTCTAACCCCTTTTCAATCATATCCCCCTTGATGAAAATCCCCCACTTTCCAATCTTCCCCCACCTCTGGATCCTCCCAACACCTCACCCCTCATTCACGATATTACAACATCTTCTCAAGAAATGGCCTCCATTCGTATCACCAGAAACTTGTCTAAGGAGCATGGAGAATCTCTGGAATCACATAAGAAGCAGGCTCCTGGAAGAAAATCGAAAAAAAAACAACGGAATGAAAATGCACAAAAATACATTGCATTGGGGACTCAAAATCCCATTGAAAATTATATATTGGGGCAAAATAGTAGAGATATAGGACAAAAGGAGCACGGAGGGAAAACAACTCTCCGAACTGACTTCATGCAATGATGAAATTTCTCTCATGGAATACCAGGGGTTTAGGGAATCCCTAAAAAAAAAAGCCCTAAAGGATCTAATAAATCAATAAAAGCATAAAATTGTCCTCCTTCAAGAAACTAAACAAGTAGAAACAGATATGAAGAAAATAATAAGCAAAGAAAATCAATATGATGGCACACTATTAGAATCAAGAGGTGCCTCTGGGGGATTAGCTACACTTTGGTCAACTAACACATGGCATCAAAAAGGCACTACAGCAAATCAAAATTGGCTCAAAATTGTTTTACAAAACAATAGAGACCAGCAGAGAATCATTGTGTACAATGTGTATAGTCCAAATCACTACATAGAAAAAGAGTTATGCTGGAATTCCTTAAAGGAAGATATGAACAATGAGGAAAATAATAACATCATAATAGGAGGAGACTTTAATTTAATCCTACATGCGAATGAGAAAAGAAGAGGTTGTTTTGGGGATGATCCCTTTAGAAGACAGCTTGAAAACTTAATGCAAGAACATGAACTGGTGGATATAACGCCAAAGAACCGCAGATATACATGGAGTAACAGGAGAATAGGAAAAGGAAATATTATGGAAAGGCTTGACATGATTTTGGTAGCTGTCACACTCCTCTCACAATTCTCTTTAGCGTCTACTAATGTGCTCACCTTCACTGCATCGGATCATTATCCCATTACACTTTCACTTGTCGATCAACGCCCTCTTGGGCCCATTCCATTCAAGTACATCCCACTATGGAACGATATTCAGGTCACAAATCAGCTGGTGTGAAATGTGTGGCTTCAACACGTTGAAGGATTGCCAATATTCATATGGGAGACCAAACTAAAAAATACAAAACAGGCTTTAAAAGAATGGGCGAAAATTCATTATAAGGAACCTGATAAGATCAAAGTAGAAATTAAAGTGAAACTGAAGGATGTTCATACCAATATAGACTCTCAAGACCGAAGTCAAGACATCCTTAATCAGGAAAAGGATCTCTACTGGCAGCTTTATCGTATAAATAGGAAAGAGGAGGAGAAATGGCGCCTTAAATCTAGAAACTGTTGGCTCCAAGCTAGTGATAAGAATACAGCCTTCTTTCACAAGCAATCCCCCCTGCGCAAAGCTAAAAACAACATTTCTTCCATAAATGATGAAACATGGAATATCAAAATAGATCAAGAATCAATAAAACGAGTTGCAACTTCACATTTTAAAGACCTCCTCACTAAGACCAATATGCCTGAAGATTACTGGAACCTACTTCAGTACCTCCTGCCTCTGATCACTGAAGAGATTAACAGTTCCCTCAACTTATAAATAGCTGAAGATGAGGTCGAAAATGTTATTTGGACCCTGCACTAGGATAAAGCCACGGGTCCAGACAGGTTTCCGATATATTTCTATAGAGCTTATTGGGACCTCATTAAAAAATACCTTACGAAAATGATACAGTGGGCACATCAGAAAAAAAAATTAGCAGATATCCTAACTCTACCTTCCTACCCCTCATACCTAAAGAAAATTGTCCCTCTACCTTTTCTAGATTTAGGCCTATCTCTCTCTGCAATGCCTCATACAAGATCATCACAAAAATCCTGGCCACTCGCCTCAAGCCTCAAATGAACAAACTCATCTCGGAGAATCAAGGAGGATTCATATCTCAAAGAGAAATCTTCAACTCTATCCTCCTTGTTCAAGAAGCCATCCATTCCAGCATATCTCGAAATGAAAAAGGCTTCATCCTTAAGCTAGATCTCGCCAACGCATTTGATAGGGTCACGCACTCCTTTCTCTTTTTTGTTCTCCAAAAAATGGGATTCGATCAAAGATTTCTTGACTTCATCAAATCCTGCATCTCTAGGCCCTAGATATCTCCACTCATAAACGGAAGACCAACTCCATACTTCCAATCCACAAGAGGACTTCGGAAAAGTTTCCCCCTCTCTCCCTACCTATTCATTCTTATGGCAGAATCCTTTAGAAGAGCTCTGGATCATATGAGATGGGTGAGTCTCATAACAGGTATAAAATATGGAAACGGAGTCAAAATATGAATCATTCCCAATTTGCAGATGACACTTTGTTAATTGGAGGAGCATCCAATATTATTGCACAGTGTTTTAAAAATGTATTCGATAAATTTATGCTCTTCTCTGGAGGCTTGATCAACCATATCAAAACCCGTGTCTATGGATGGAATGCTTCTAGTCAATATTTGAATAGCATTGCCAATATATTTGGGGTACCTTGCAAGCAAAATTAGGATCATTTTAATTACTTAGGTATGCCGGTAAGTATCAAATCTTTGAAGGCTGAGGTCTGGAATGTTACTATTGATAAAATGAAGAGGAAATTTCATCAATGGGGCTCCTCTTGGCTCAACCCCGCAGGTCGTCTCTTTCTTCTTAAGTCTGTGCTATCTTCCCTTCCCCTATATCAATTCACTCTTCTTCAAACCCCTCCCAGTGTTCATATTAAAATTGAGGCAGTCATCAGACATTTGCTATGGCAAGGAGGAAATCATGACAAAAAAAAATATAATCTCGTCAAATGGAATCAAGTAATACAAGATCAGGAGCACGGAGGCAATGGAGTTCGCTCTCCCAAACTCATGAATAGAAATTTTGGAGGGAAGATTGTGTGGAGATTTATCAATGGGAACTAGACTTGGTGGAAAAAAGTTCTGGAAGTAAAATATTTAAATTTCACCTGGCAGTAGCTCCTGCAACAAGAAATCCCTAATAGACTGTGTTCCAAAATCTGGTCTTCATGTAAAAAAGCCATCCCTCTTCTAGCTCAAAATCTTTCAAAAGTACCGAAAGGAGGGAACACTATTAATATTGGAATGGATTGAATTATGGGACAAATTCCCATCATGGATAGGTCTGATACTCAGAATATTCTCCACTACTACAACAACATGGGCCTCAAATTTCTGAGTCAGTTTTCGAAATGGGATGCACAAACCCAAATGTGGATCGGATGGAACTTCTCAAACATTCCTCCACACCTTGAAGATGAGCTCAGGAATTTTCAATCCTACCTACATGGCTCAACTCCTATTAAAAAAGATAGCGTCGATGGATTTTGCTGGGACCCTTCAACTAATGCCTTCACCATCAAGTCATCATATCAATATCTATGCAAAGAGCATTATCCAGCGCCAATTTGGCCAGTATGGAAGACTGTTCGGCACTCAGAAGCAATTCCTAAGATAAAAAATTTTATCTGGATTCTCTTGAGAGGTAAAGTTCTAACTTTAGAAAACCTCAAAAAAAGAGGCATTATAGGACCTTCTATTTGCCCAAACTGTCATAATGAAGAGGAAACGATCTCTCATCTCTTCATCTGCTGCCCCTTCACCATTCATTCATGGACAGATCTCACCATTTATTTTCAGCCCAATAGCACTCCTCTGAGCTCTGTAGTTGAGCTGCTTCTTTCTTGGAAAAATAAGAAGAAAAGCCTTTCGTGGAGGGTATGGAACACTCTACCATATGTGTTCTTATGGAATATATGTCTCTCCTAGAATAAAAATATCTTTAGAGGCAAAGAGCCATCCTACAGGAAGCTATGTAATAAAACTTGGAGCCTAACTCTTGAAGATATTTCTGTTAAGAGCAACTACAGGATCGATCCTAATGATCTGTGTGCGGAGGAAAAGATCTTCCTTCAAGATCTTTTAACCAAAAGAAATAATAATAACCCCTCCCGTAAACTTCATTGCAGATCCGATATCACTTGGAAAATTAGACTCAGAGAGAATGAATTCAGGGATTGGATCAAGGCCAGTGGCAGACCCAATCTTTTTTTTTCACGGTGCATCGAAATCCAATCCGAGAATATTTGGGGCAGGTGGCAGCATAAGAAATGAAAGTGGGGATCCTCTCTTAACCTTTGAATGGATTCTAGGCTCTCTGTCCAATAACAGAGAAGAGGCTCTTTCTCTCTTTCAATGCTTAGTCCAGCTGAGGAAGCTCAAAATAAAAAACGCCACAATACCGGGAGACTCAGCAATCATAATTAATTTTATGGTTCACAATCGTCTTGTTGCCAATATAGCTCTTGACCAAGTCATCATCAGATTTCGAATCCTCTTACACAAAATGAAAGAATCCTCCTCCTTTCACATCCTCCAAACCCAAAATAGAGAAGTAGATCTTTTGGCAAATCGAGCCTACGCTCAAACTCTGGGTCAATTGTTGTGCAATGAACTTATGCATCAGACCCCCCTGACTTGATCAGGAATTTCGCTATAAAAAGATATTATTTGATCTCCAACCCTAGAATTTCTGACTCCACTTGTGTCAATTGTACTCCTTATCACCCCATTACCGTGACTCTTTCGCCTTGGACCTTACACAGCAAGGCGCCTCCTCATCTGTGCGACTCTCTTTATTCCACTATCCTCTGCCTTCTGCCTCATCCTCTATATTTCTTTGCCTATTTAGCCTCTTCTTCATGGCGATCTACACCTATTCTGATCTCTACTCCTGGGTATAGTTGTGGATATCAAAGCCCTCGTTTTTTTTTGCAGGTTGGTGCAGTCTTCCTGCTTCACCTTCGACCTCTTTGGCCTCGACACTCTTCAATCAACATGGCTCGAAGTGAAGATTGTTTTCACTGTGCGGATTTGCAGGCAGAGCTCGAATAAATTTTTGCACATCAGAAGACTCTCGATGCAAAGCTAAAAAATGATGTAAAAGCCCTTCCGGATAGGCACCAGGCTGATGTTAACTTCTTTCTCTCAAGGGTTTCTTCTCTTCAAGCACAGTGTGACAATCTTTTGAACAAATGCACTCATGCTGAAGAATCGATTCAAATCCTAAAATACAAGATAGAAAAATGTGTTGCCCCAAGCACTAGTTCAAACAACATAAGGAACGCGGGAAATGAAGAAAATCCGAAGAACTCTACTGTGTGCCAAATCAGCCACATAAATATTGACTAATCTACCTGTCTCTTTTCAGCATGAATTTTAAATATGTATTACTTCTTTCACAGTTTGTTCGTATCTATAAAGTTTTAGTATTTTCGCTCCTCTCGAATACTAGAATCAAAGGACATGTAATGCATATTTGTAGTTGCTCTCTTAACTACACATCAAGCATATTTTCATGTAATTTTGGAGCTTTTACTCTCTTCTTTTTTGGGAATACAAACTAGCAACCAATTTTGTCAAAAAAAAAAAAACAATTGTTTGTATCAAAGTCAAGGATACAGAAGAAAGGAGACATGGTGAAGTGCAATGATCCATTTTCCCTGATACACATGAGATGTGCAATGAAAAATCTTGGAATTTGGAAAATGTCACAAAGCTTATCTCATGTTCCCTTCGTTTAGATCTGAAGTATATGGAAGAAGAAAAGCAGGACAATGGATACTTATCAAGAATGTATGATTCTTTAGAAGGAAATGACGTTGAAAAGTCTTTATAAAATGGGTTAATTAAGTATTTTGGAATTCAGATGAGCTACATTATCACACTGATTCAATCAAGCACTTAAATAGAGACAGACAGTAGTGATATAGAGACAATTTATTCACGAACAAGACAAAGCTAGAATTATAACGCGAGATAGAGTTATGGGAAGAGAAACATTCCAATTGTAAGGAGGACTCAAATTTACATGAGTAGTAGTTCACTCAACATAATTCTCCACTACTTATTCTAGAGGAGAAATTTCCTACTACCTCATCAATTGAAGAAGGCCCACATGAGAAGATCGAAAGATATTCCTCAATGCTATTTTCATTTGACATTTAGTCACTCTACTTTTTTTTGTCTAGTAGTCTCTTTACCTCTGCCCTTAAATTAAATGACTCAGAAAATACTAGACAAAAGACACTTACCTATTGCAATCAGTTGAAAAAAAAGGTATCTCTAAAGGGTCACTTTGGGAGGAATCTATTATTTAAAAGATTGGAAAAATAATTTCATTTCAAAACAAAAATGTACTATCACTAGGGAAGGGAGTTATTACATTTAAAATTTGTTCTCATTCTTGTCACTACAATATTTGATTGTTGTTTTTTATTTGATGGGAAAATAAATGATCTTTAAAAGGCACTAAAGTCTTGAATTATGATCCTTAAAGAATTCACTAGATTCCCTTATTATGAGCTGATTTTTTCTTCTTAATTTTGGGTCATCATGATGTTTGTTATTCCGACTAAGGTGAAAAGTTCCAAAGAAGTGGAATATTGGTCGTTCAAAAAGGAATTATGGAAATATGATTGTAGATAACTTATTAATATAAATTATCTGAACTGAGATTAATTAATCATCCCCAAGGGTTAAAAAGGGCCCAAACGTCTCTTATCCATAAAATTGATGATTAAGATAACTCTATGCTTTGTGTTCAAATGATAAGTGAAGGTGGATTTACCATACTTAAGCTTCTTAGTAGTCTCTTATGAAGTACAACATGTCATAGTGATATGTTTTATTCCATTAAATAATTCTAGCTGTAGAGCACAACCAGAGTTCTAGGAGTAGTATCAGAGGAATTCAACATTGCGAATGTGATAGAAGCAAATAATTTCGTGGAAGGATGAATTTTTCCCAACTTGGTCACAAAAACCAATTGTATCCTTCATGCAGAAAAAATAAATAAATAAACATGCATATTTCGTCATATAGAGGTCTTGAGTACTTTGGCCAAAATGTCTCATCCATTATGAAAAAACACATCTTACATGCAATTAATAACAAATAATTTGTTCCAAATCAATTACCAAATATGGATATTTTGATTTGAGGTCCAGTAAACATAATTATCCACCCCTTATTTTGGAGTATCAGTTGGAGTCGAGAAAGTTCCTACTACCTCTTCTTTCTTATATGTTATTCTTTCCTACACCACAACCTTACGACGTTTCCTTTGCAACATGTGGCACAATTTCTAGTTTATTATAAATTAAACTAGTGTTTTTTTTTTTAATATAAATATGTTTTTATAGTATGCATTTTTTTTTGAAGTATTTTATTTTCAAGTTTTTTTGTCAATTGGAGTTTAATTAGTGGGGAGTTTGGTTAGGTAAGACGACTAGAAATGAACATCAAAAAATTGTGTCAAGAATAATTGGCTAAGAACAACACATCAATGCTTGATTCATTAGGTCAATGGTTATGTCAAGACCAATTACCTCAACAGAAGTCAACAGGTAATTCACTAGCTAAAGGAATCTAATAGTCTATTAGAGCAATCAAAGGGGTCAAAATCAAGCATAGATGTATAATCGACTTAGATTGGTGGTCAATTAATGGTAGAAAAGAACTCACTATAGTCGAAATTGGTTGGAAAATAATTATGAATCCCGAGATTCCTAGGATCTTAGTGAATTTTCTTCAACAACTTGTACTAATTTGAGATGCTTCAAATTAAAGTTTCTAATGCCCATAAATAGATCAACATGATGAAAGGCTGATGAAAGATGATGAATCTTCATAATTAATAGAGATAACATTATGTATGGATGCATTAGTATAAGGTGTGGACCATGGTCAGCATTCATTGTAAACTAATTGTAATATCCAATTGAGAATATTAAAGTAATGAAGCTCAAAGTTTGTTTGGTATTCTCGGTTAAGGATTTCTCAGTAACATATTTATGTACTATGTAATTCTTTATGATGTACTATTTTTTAATTTTCTAATCGTTAAATTATATCATAATCTTTAAAAGCTTAACTTAATTGGGATTCTAGTCTTCTTTAGATGTCTACTCAGCTCTATATTTGGAAATTTGGTGTCTAAGTGAAAATCAGGTGTCTTAAGCCCAACATATGGTATCATGGCTCATTTTTTGCTACAAAAAAATATCTTTTCTATTAAAGATTGAGGATCTTGAGAATGGATCTATTCCATAACATCACTCTTAATTAGATCATAGATAAGCTTATTCGAATGAGAGTCTTAAATAAAAATTTAGTTAAAGAAGGATGTCTAGAAATAGAATAATTGAGATTAACAAGTCTCAGTGGACAAAATGTTGAGCTTTGGAAGCTCAAAATAGAGGATCTCCTCATAGATCAAGAACAATGGATCATTGTGCATCCTAAGAAACTTTATATTAGCATGTTAATGGAGGATTAGGAGAATCTCAAAATAAAATCAAGGTGTACAATTTGACTTTGTCTTGGATATTCAGTTTTGCTAAATGTCTTAGGAGGAAGACACTGCCAAGAAAATATGGGATAAGTTGAGATACTTATACCTTTCAAAATCATTGGTGAATAAGTTGTTTCTTCATAATAAACTCTACCTTATGAGGATGAATGAGAGTTATTTAGCTACAAAATACTTACATGCAACCAATACTTGTGTCCAATATAGAAAAAGAAAAATGTAATAGTTTGTTCTACTATTTTTCTAAACTCATGGGATATTCCATTTGTTGCTATTAGGAGTAATACAACCACAGTAATTGTTGATGATGTGAATGGATCTCTATTGTTAGAGGAGATGATGAAAGGGAACATGGAAGGATTGACCAAATATGTGTTGTTAGTGAGAGGTTGACCGATAGATAGAGGAAATGAAAAAATCTCCAAAGTAAGATCTACATAAAAAGGAATGTCTAAGTCTCCAGCTAAGTTGACAAGAAGATGTTGAAAATGTAATAAATATGAGAATTACAATTGAGATTTTAGTTTTAAGATTACTAACAGAGTAAGAGATATGATGCATAGTTGACTAAAGGGAGAACTTCTTGAGATGAAGGAGATGTGTATTTAGCTTAAATAAGTACACAATTAGATCACAAGGCATGGTTGATTAACTCAGGAGAATCCTATCATATAACATCCCACAGGGAGTGGTTATGATAATATGAAGAATATGATGGACGGGATGTCTACCTAGGAGAGTATTTGATAACCAAGATAGTTGATTGAGGTCGAGTTTGAATAGTTCTCAAGAAATTTGAAGTGGAAATTGTTGGTGTTATCACTCAGTAATTTCTCAAGGTTAAAGAAAGAATTCACTGAGGTGACCAGAAGCCTACTTTTAAGCTTTAGGATCTAGCCTTCCTAAGGCTTAGAAAGAGTTGTATCTATAAGATTTAACTTTGTTTTTTATGTTTGATTTTAGGCTAGTTATATGGGGAAAACTGGTTTTCGGGTTTTTATTTGGTTTGGTGGGAAAATCACTTAATGAGATGGATAGCTGAGGATCTGAAATCCATTGGGCAGATGGAGTCAATGTGTCAAGTAGAAAGATCAAGATCAAGGTCTAAAGTCAAATTTTTAAAGAGAAGATTGTAGAGTCACTAAAGATCTTCAAAGGCTGACTGGTGAAGTGGCTTTAAAAGGGATAAATAGCAATCAAGGATTATTTAATCCGGATAAGGAGAGAAGAGGTAGGGGTTAGTCAAAATTAGGGATAAATTAAGGGTTCCCTAATCTAGATATCAGCAGAAAACATTAAAATGAAAACCAGTCAATAATAGATTGCTTATAACAAATTCTGATATCGCAATTCCTGATTTCACATTAAAATTTAGAACACATTTATGAATGGATGGAAAACATAAGAAAATAGACAGATAATAGTAGAAAATACTTCACTTTAGTGGCCCAACACATGAATCTAGTAATATGATGCTTTATTCCTTGAAATCTAGTCTTCTGACTTGAGCTTGATACAAAAAACCCTTAGGTTTAGAATCCTACAGCTATACAAATATTCAACAATTATCCACCCTAAATACTTCAAATGATGAAGTATTTATAAAAATACTAAACTAGAATATCCTGAAAAAATATTAAGATTGGTTTACAAATATCTCAAACTGTTTTACATAAATAGAACTTAATAAAAGGACACTAAAAAATAATGAATCTATTTGGCACTATTTTTATGGATTGATGGTGAAAAAATAAGAGAAATTCAAATTTTATATCAACTCTTAGTTGATGATGAGGCTTCCAAGTCACTAATTGTCTCATTCCTTTGTGTATTTTGGTCCATAAATTCTGCAAAATTAGGGTTTAGTGATACCTTTTTATATCTCAATCTGAGATAGATATGTAAAACGTGAAATACATTATTGTTGATAACTATGTTGCTGAGATAAACCTCTCTTAGTTTCCTAAAATCATGCTCCAATTGTTCACAATAGGATCTGCAAAAAGATGTGTAAAACAGAATTTTGCACAATTTGAAACATAGGCTCTGAAGATGTGCATGTATCTCTCATTCGTTAATATATGTGTAAAAAGTGAGATAGGTTTTTGTATATTGGCCTCTTAGGAACATAAACCTCCTCCAATTTTTCAAAATGAATCTTGTATTGGCCACAATAGTTTCTGAAAGACTATGGATTAAACAGGAAATTTGTGGAAAGTGTCCCTTCCTACTCTATTTTCATCTTTTAACCTTTTTGTTCTTTTAACTGTTTTTCTTTTACTTTGGATCATATTCATTGTCGTTGGTGAAATTTTTTTCATCTCTTTTTAACCATTACTACCTCTGTATTTACTTTTACTGTTTTACCTTGACTGCTTTGTTTTTTCTGTTTTGACTTTCACTCTGACTTTTATCTGATACACTTTAACTCTGATGCTCTTTGACTGTTCTATTTTCACTGTCACTGTGAATCATTATTTCAATTTTACCATTTTTTTGAAAATTTATCTCTCTCTGCATAAATTACTTCTTTCTGTTCTGCTACCTGGAATCTTTTGTTAAGGAATATCATTTAAAATTCATTTCTTTGTAAGTTTTTTTAGGGGTAAACAGTTTTAACTAGTATTAAACTGTTTATCAAAATTCTCCTTTTGTTACTAATCTACAAAAAAAAAGATTAATTAATGAGACAGAGGTCTATAAGGAGGGATTATGGCTTTCATAATGGGAAAATACTGTAAAAAATGGTTTGAACTGCAGCGGGGTTTCCGGGTTAGCGAAAATATTTCTAAGGCTATGTTGGTCCTTATAGTACTTCGGAGGTCTCCCTCAACGTTCATATCAGTCTAAATAGGTTGATTCTATTTAATTTAGGCTTAAAATGGAGTCAGCAACATTTTCTCAGGCTGAAAATGAGTCTTTCTGTGTGAAATTCTAACAAATAGGAGGAAAAACAGTGCAGTCGGGTATTTTTATTGGTTTTTATTTAACATTAAAATTCATTAATGCACAATCTTATCATATGGATGGAATTTTTGGCATGCAGGAGGGAAAGGGGAAGGGTTTTTATGAGGGGAATTCTAAAACATTAGTGTCATTCAATCATTAAGCCATGGGTCCGGTCCCAACACAAGTCAGAGAAATGCTCTCAGCCTTTATGACTGAAGGATTTAGTACTGGAACACATTGTGGAGAGGGAAATTAGTAATATGCCAAATGATGTTTATCCATGCCTTGTGAAAAACTACTTCTATCTACCCATCAACTACCTTAACATTTTTTATTCATTTGCATGGGTGCATTTGAGCTTGCAAACATTATTCATGTTTCTTTTTAAAAAAAAAACTAACTAATTCTATCCTTATTTCTTCCAAGGGATCATATTAAATTGTTGAGCTCATTATTTCTCTACCTAACTAGTGATCTGCCAAGATTAGACTATTTGGCTAGATCTTTATTCTCTATCTAACAACATGAAATTTAAAGTATGAGAGATCAAGTTTAAGTTGTTTGACCGTCATGGATTATGGCATTTAGGACAAGCTGCACACAATATTATTTGCAAAAGTAAACTAATAGTAGTGGCATTTGAACGTGCAACACTTTCATGATCCATTTTAGTGGGGTTCATATTTAATATTCTTTTGATCTTTGTTTCTTTTTTTCCTTTGATTTTTCTTTTAGGACATACCCTCTTTTCATTTTTATTTTGGGAATACATTTGTAGAAAGTAAAGGTATGTACAATATTTTAAGATTTTAACAGAGCCAATTCAAAATTATGAATCCTATTATTATAGGACCCTAACAGTGGCTTCATATGGGGATGACATCTCTTTAAGAGATGTCAAGAACATCGTCGACTAGTAGTCTTATCCATTGGGCCAATCCCAAACATGGATATCATGTGACTGAAAACTCTTAAACTGAATTATTTGAGACTAAAAGGTGTTGCAACCTTCAAACCAAACCACTAAATCATCAATATCTTAGGCCCTTTTCCTTGGCTTCAAATCTTAATGAATTATTTCAAACTAGCTAAAAACTGAAAACCGAAATAAGCTGAAATCCTACCTACTTACTCTAATCATCTGTCCAACTGCTGGCTAGGTAAAATGAAACAGTCAATGCAACCATTCAAGAATTATTTACTTTGATATATTTTGTTTCATTTTCTTTTTTATTATCAAAATTATAATTCTACAACCTATTATAAACTTGTCAACAAATGAGAGAATAAGGAAACACTTGATTTCCTTTGTTGACTCTAGAAAATTTTCAAAAGGATCTTCCAAGACATATACACTAATTTTTAACTGATATAAACAATTGTACATATGTTCTCGATAGCCTCCATGCCATGAAACTGAAATTTTATTTTCATCTTTATCTCCCTGCAAACTTTCAGATAAGATTTGTGATGATATTCCTACTGATTGTAATGTTTGACTGTTGAAACCTTTATCATCTTGATTTTGAAACTCATAGTTAGTTAATGGAGGTAGCCTTTGAATGCATTCAATATCCAACATATCTGCTATTGGATCATGAAAAACTTGGTAAAATTGCTGCAACCTATGGCATATAGAATTCCATGGGACTTCATAAACTTCAACAAGTTGCTCATCCTTTTCTTTAAATTTTTTATTCCACGTTTCCTTTAAAAGCTGAAATGATTCAAAACATAGTGGTATGGAACTTTCTTGTGTCATTTGATCAAATGTTTCAATAAATTTTGATAATTGTACTTGTGAAACTAAAAAATATTGATCAAGAGTTTCATTATCTTCTTTGTTGTCAATCACAATACCTAAATACTGTTGATTATTGCTGGCTTTAAATTTTTTTCTAATAAACTGAAATGAAGCAAAACAAAGAGGTAAGGAACCTTCACTTATTACCAAATTTTGTGATTTTTCTTCCTCACTATCATACCTAACCTGTATTGGCTAATCATTGTATTCTGGCTGCTGAAAATGAGTTTCCTCATCCCACAAACTAGCTTATGATTGCTCTGTAAAGTTAGCTTGAGTTTGGAGAACATAACTATCATCATAATGATCATACTTAGGCAAATAATCAAAAGAAGGAATGTTATCAAACATACACATTAGATCAAGAGATTTCTCCTCTATATATTGATCTGTAAATTCATTTTATGATTTATGATAATTGGAATTAGCAGGAATTTTTTCATGGCTATCAACCTCTTCTATTCCTTCATGGTGATTTTGAACAAAAAAAACATCTTTCATAGTGATATTTTGTATTATTTCATCTAGTTTTCTTACCAAAAGTCTGAGTTTTACCTCTGTAATATTTTTCTTCTCTTCTTTGGCTTTCAATTTTTCCTTTCTGATTTGTAGATTAACTTTTACATCAACTGCAATTTTCTTCATCTGTACAAGTGTTTCTGGATCTCTTTCTCTTAACTGAAATTATATTTCTGGATCAATGGCACTTGGATAATGCAAGAGAGTTGAATCATGTGGAGGTCTAATATTTTCTGGTATTGAATAATAAACTTGATTAAATCTATCAGAAAATTGTTTTTTTGCTTCATTTGGATGTATTTTTAACTGATTATATTCTTCTATGATCACAAAAATATTGACTTTAATTTCCATTTTTCAAGAAATTTTTTGACAAACTGCTAGAAATTTGAGATGCTTGCATTAGGCAAATTCTTGAACCAAATCTTTATTCTATTATGCAAACAAAGAGAAAAAAGTTTGATTCTAACATCATCTTCATCAATCTCAAATAGGTCCAGATAATTCTCAAAACCTTGAATATGTTTTTGGGAAGTGATGTTATTATTTTCTCCTTCAAACCTGGGAAGAAATTTGTAATAGTTATCAGGGAAATCATGGAGTATAGGAGGTAAAATGAGGGGCTTATATCTATCAGGAACTTTACAATGTACATGAATATGCACAGGGATTTTAAGATCATTCTTGATTATTTGAGGCTTCTTAATAGGAAAATTATCATTATAAGATTCAGAAGAAAACTGCTCGAAGGGATTAGGAGAATTAGTATTTACAATATTTAAAGGAAAATAATTAAAAACTAATCTAAGATCTTCTCTAAAATACAATATACATTGAAAAACTTTCTTAATGAGAAAGAACATGATGTCTTGGATTGTAATCCAAGTTAAAAGCATGATATTTCCATATTGTTCTTTCAGGTTCATTCCTCCAGTGGAGTCTTGATTGTGAAATTGATTTGGAGTAACAAGGTGGATGATTTTAATCTTTCTGTATCTGTTCACTGCCCACCATCATAGATCAGATCTAAACCTATAAAATATTTCTAAAGAAAATGTTAGTTTCCCTAGCGGAGTCACTAATATGTTATCACTTGGTAATTTCTCAAGGTTAAAGAAAGAATTCACCAAGGTAACCACAAGCCTACTTTTAAACTTTAGTATCTAGCTTTCCTAAGGCTCAAAAAGGGCTCTCTCTATCAAATTTAACTTTGGTTTTATGTTTGATTTTAGGCTAGTTATACGGGGCAAATTGGTTTTGGGGTTTTGATTTGATTTGGTATGAAAATCACTTAATGAGATGGATAGTTGAGGATCTGAAATCCATTGGGAAGATGGAGTCAATGTGTCAAGCAGAAAGATCAGGATCAAGGTCTAAATTCAAATTTGTAAAGGGAAAGATAGTAGAGTCACTAAAGATATTTAAAGGTTGATTGGTGAAGTGGCTTTAATCGGGATAAAGAGAAATGAAGGATTCTTTAGTCTAGATAAGGAGAGAAGAGGCAGGGGCCTATCAAAATTAGGGAGCAATTAAAGGTTCCCTAGTCTGGATATCAGCAGAAAACATTAAAATGAAAACCAGTCAATAACAGAGTGCTTTTAACAAATTCTGATGTAACAATTCCTGATTTCACATTAATATTTAGAACACATTTATGAATGGATGGAAAACATAAGAAAATAGACAGATAACAGTAGAAAATACTTCACTTCAGTGGCCCAACACATGAATCCAGTAATATGATTCTTTATTCCTTGAAATCCAGTCTTCTGACTTGAGCTTGATACAAAAAACCCTTAGGTTCAGAATGCTACAGCTATAGAAATATTCAGCAACTATCCACCCTCAATACTTCAAATGATGAAGTATTTATACAAATTCTAAACTAGAATGTCTTGAAAAAATATCAAGATTGGTTTACAAATATCTCAAAATATTTTACATAAATAGAACTTAATAAAAGGACACTCAAAACTAATGAATCTATTTGGAACTATTTTTATGGATTGAAGGTGACAAAAGAAGAGAAATTTGAATTTTATATCAACTCTTAGTTGATGATGAGGCTTCCAATTCACTAACTGTCTCCTTCCTTTGTCCATTTTGCTCCAGAAATTTTGCAAAATAAGGGTCCCGTGATACCTTTATATATCTCAATCCAAGATAATTATGTAAAAAGAGAAAGAGGTTATTGTTGATAACTATGTTTTTGAGATAAATGTCTCTCAGTTTCCTAAAATTCTACTTCAATTGTTCACAAATGGATCTGCAAAAATATGTGTAAAACAGAATTTTGCACAATCTCAAACATAGGATGTGGAGATCTACATGTATCTCTCATTCATTAATACCTGTGTAAAAAGTGAGATAGGTTTTTTTATATTTTCCTCTTGAGAACATAAACCTCCTCAATATTTGTAAAATTCATCTTGTATTAGCCACAATAGTTTCTGAAAAACTATGACTTAAACAAGAAATTTCTGGAAAGTGTCCCTTCCTGCTCTATTTTCATCTTTTAACCTTTTTGTTCTTTTAACTGTTTTTTATTTTACTTTGGATAAAATTCCATGTTTTTGGTGCAAGTGTTTTCATCTCTTTTTAACCATTACTGCCTTTGTATTTACTTTTATTGTTTTACCTTGACTGCTTTGTTTTTATTGTTTTGACTTTCACTCTGACTTTTATCTGATACACTTTAACTCTGATGCTCTTTGACTATTTTGTTTTCACTGTCACTATGAATTATTATTTCAATTTTACCATTCACTGTGAAAATTTATCTCTCTCTGCTTAAATGACTTTTTTATGTTCCGCTGCTTGAAATCTTTTGTTAAGGAATATCATTTAAAATTCATTTCTTTGTAATTGTTTTAGGAGTAAACATCTTTAACTAGTATTAAGTTGTTTATCCCAATTCTCCTTTTGTTACTAATCTACAAAAAAAAACATTAATTAATGAGACATAGGTCTGCAAGGAGGGATTATGGCTTCGATGATGGGAAAAGACTGTAAAAAATGGTTTAAACTATGGCGGGGTTTTTGGGTTAGAGGAAAGCTTTCTGAGAATATGCTGGTCCTTATAGTACTTTAGAGGTCTCCCTCAACATTCATAGCAGTCGAAATAGGTTGGTTATGTTCAATTTAGGCTTAAACTGGAGTTGGCAATGTTTTATCAGGCTAAAAATGACTCTTTTTGTGCGAAATTCTAACAAATAGGAGGAAAAACAGTGCAGTCGGTGTTTTTATTTATTTTTAATTAACATTAAAATTCATTAATGCACAGTCTTATCACATGGATGGAAGGTTTAGCGTGCAGGAGGGAAAAACCGCCTGTGGTTTTCACAATAGGCAAAGGTGGTAAGTTGTATTTCTTTTGGCAATGCGATTAAATGGGAAATGGCCACGTTGCAAAGCTGGGAAATATAAAACTGCACTTTTCGCAATGCTATGGGTCAGTTGATCATCGCGCAATGAAATTTGCGAAGGGTGATCTCCGCCGTTAGATCTGGAGGATAGAGATCTACGGAGTGGGTTATGAGATAGAGGTGCTGGGTCAAAAGGCGTGGGGCCTAAGATAACTTAATGTGGCAGGGGGATGAAAATGTATTAAATCTAAGGTTTAATACATAGTCAGGTTATTGTTTGCGGAGGGTTGCTGCATTATTAACAAATGAGCTATGGGTATATGTGATTTTATAGTTGGCGAGGATAATGGGACCAACATTTATCACATGTGGGAATACAACTTTAGTTTATAATTAAAAATATGGGTTGGGAATTAATATAAAGGATTTAACTAATACGGGATGAGGGGTATATATTGGAGCTAATACATTAGGTTAGAATTTAATATGAAATGAATTTGCGGAACATAAAAAATACACTAAGTAAAGTGTAACTTATGTCTTTGGGTGGGATTTTCACAGTGGTGGCTCCATATTTAACATTTCACACTTATACTTAGGATAACAACATTTTTGTGGGTTTTTGGGTATTTTTGTATGAAAAAGGGAATTGGTTAAGGGGGTTTTACTTTTCCTAGGTAAAATGTGTTTTAAACATAGGAAAATAGGATTTTGCAAAGGAAAAATGAATGATGTAAGGAGGAAAAGAGCTTTTTATGAAGGGGAAGGGATTTTATGAGGGGAATTCTAATACCTTAGTGCCAGTCAATCATCAAGTTGTGGGCCTGGTCCCAAAAAAAGTCAAAGAAACGCTTTGAGCCTTTATGACTGGAGGATTTAATACTGGAACACATTGTGGGGAGGGAAAATAGTAATATGCCAAATGATGTTTATCCATGCCTTCTGAAAAAACTTCTTTTGTCTACTCATCAACTAACTTAACAATTTTTATTCATTTACATGGGTGCATTTGAGTTTGCAAACCCTTATTCATTTTTCTTTTAAAA
The DNA here is from genome assembly GCA_034641835.2 of Pinus albicaulis. Classification (NCBI taxonomy): domain Eukaryota; kingdom Viridiplantae; phylum Streptophyta; class Pinopsida; order Pinales; family Pinaceae; genus Pinus; species Pinus albicaulis. Next base: position 370,629,899 of record CM076569.1, read on the forward strand.
CAAAAAACTAACTAATTCTATCCTTAATACTTCCCAAGGGTTCATATTAAATTGTTGAACTCCTTATTATTTCTCTACCTAACTAGTGATCTGCCAAGATTAGACTGTTTGGCTAGATCTTTATTCTCTATCTAACAACATGAAATTTAAAGTATTAGAGGTCAAGTTTAAGCTGTTTGACCCTCATGGATTGTGGCATTTAGGACAAGTTGCACACAATCTTATTTGCAAAAGTAAACTAATAGTAATGGCATTTGAACATGCAACACTTTCATTATCCATTTTAGTGGGGTTCATATTTAATATTATTTTTATCTTTGTTTCTTTTTTTCCTTTGATTTCTCTTTTAGGACATACCCTATTTTCATTTTTAATTTGGGAATACATTTGCAGAAATTAAAGGTATGTACAATATTTTAAGATTTTAACAGAGCCAATTCAAAATTATGAATCCTATTATTATAAGACCCTAACAGTGGCTTCATATGGGGATGGAATCTCCTTTTGAGATGTCAATAACACCTTCGACTAGTAGCCTTATCCATTGGGCCAATCCCAAACATGCATACGTTGTGACTGAAAAGTCTTAAACTGAATTTATACCTTTTTCTGCAAATTGAAATCTGATCTGAGACTAAAAGGTGCTGCAACCTTCAAACCAAACAACTAAATCATCAATATCTTAGGGCCTTTTCTTTGGCTTCAAATCTTAATGAATTATTTCAAACTAGCTAAAATCTAAAAAATGAAATAAGCTGAAATCCTACCTGCTTACTCTAATCATTTGTCCAACTGTTAGTTAGGTAAAATAAAATAGCCAATGAAACCATTCAAGCTTTATGTACTTTGATAGATTTTGTTGCATTTTCTTGTTGATTATCAAAACTGTAATTCTGCAACCTATTAGAAACTTGTCAACAAATGAGAGAATAAGGAAACACTTGATTTCATTTGTTGACTCTAGAAACTTTTCAAAAGGATCTTCCAAGATATATACACTAATGTTTAACTAATCTAAAAAATTGTACATCTGTTCTCGATGGCCTCCATACCATGAAACTAAAATGTTATTTTCATCTTTATCTCCCTGCAAACTTTCAAATAATATTTGTGATGATATTCCTACTAATTAAAATGTTTGACTGTTGAAACCTTTATCATCTTGATTCTGAAACTCATAGTTAGTTAATGGAGGCATCCTTTGAATGCATTCAATATCTAACATATCTGCTATTGGATCATGAAAAACTTGGGAAAATTGTTGAAACCTATGGCATATAGAATTCCATGGGACTTCATAAAATTCAACAAGTTTCTCGTCCTTTTCTTTAAAGTTGTTATACCACATTTCCTTTAAAATTTGAAATGATTCAAAACATAGTGGTATGGAACTTTCTTGTGTCATTTTATCAGATGTTTCAATAAAATTTGATAATTGTACTTGTGAAACTAAAAATATTGATCAAGAGTTTCATTATCTTCTATGTTGTCAATCACAATACCTAAAGACTGCTGATTATTGATGGCTTTAAATTTGTTTCTAATAAACTGAAATGAAGCAAAACAAAGAGGTAAATAACCTTCACTTATCACCAAATTTTGTGGTTTTTCTTCCTCACTCTCAAACCTGATCTGTATTGGTTGATCATTGTATTCTGGTTGCTGAAAATGAGTTTCCTCATTTCACAAACTAGCTTCTGATTGCTCTGTAAAGGTAGCCTCAGTTTGGAGAACATAACTATCATCATAATGATCATACTTAGGCAAATGATCAAAAAAAGGAATGTCATCAAACATACACATTATATCAAGAGATTGTTCCTCTATATATTGATATGAAAATTCATTTTCTAATCTATGATAGTTGGAATTAGCAGGAATTTTTTCATGGCTATCAACCTCTTCTATTCCTTCATGGTGATTTTGAACAAAAAAATCATATTTCATAGTGATATTTTGTATTATTTCATCTAGTTTTCTTACCAAAAGTCTGAGTTTTACCTCTGTAATGTTTTTCTTCTCTTCTTCGGCTTTCAACTTTTCCTTTCTGATCTTTAAATTAACTTCTACATCAACTGCAATGTTCTGCATCTATACAAGTGTTTCTGAATCTCTTTCTCTTAACTGAAATTCTATTTTTGGATCAAAGGCACTTGGATAATGCAAGAGAGCTGAATCATGTGGAGGTCTAATATTTTCTGGTATTGAATAATAAACTTGATTAAATCTATCAAAAAATTGTTGTTTTGTTTCATTTGGATGTCTTTCTAACTGGTTATATTCTTCTATGATCACAAAAATATTGACTTTAATTATCCATTAGTCAAGAAAATTTTTGACAAACTGTTGGAAATTTGAGATGCTTGCATTAGGCAAATTCTTGAACCAACTCTTTATTCTATTTTGCAAAGAAAGAGAGAAAATTATAATTCTAACATCATCTTCATCAATCTCAAATAGGTCCAGATAATTCTCAAAACCTTGAATGCTTTTTTGGGCAATGATGTTATTATTTTCTCCATCAAACCTAGGAAGAAATTTGTAATAGTTATCAGAGAAATCATGGAGTATAGGAGGTAAAATGAGGGGCTTATATCTATCAGGAACTTTACAAGGTACAGGAATATGCATAGGGATTGTAAGATCAGTCTTGATTATTTAAGGCTTCTTAATTGGAAAATTATCATCATAAGATTCAGAAGAAAACTACTCGAAGGGAATAGGAGAATTAGTATCTACAATCTTTAAAGGAAAATAATTAAAAACTAATCTATGATATTCTCTAAAATAAAATATACATTAAAAAAATTTCTTAATGAGAAAGAACATGATGTCTTGGATTTTAATCCAATTTAAAAGCTTGATCTTTCCATATTTTTCTTTCAGATTCATTCCTCCAGTGGATTATTGATTGTGAAATTGATTTGGAGTCACCAGGTGGATGATTTTAACCTTTGTGTGTCTGATCACTGTCCACGATCATAGATAAGATCTAAACCTGTAAAATATTTCTGAAGAATATGTTAGTTTTCCTACCAGAGTCGCCAATATGTTATCACTCAGTAATTTCTCAAGGTTAAAGAAAGAATTCATTGAGGTAACCACAAACCTACTTTTAAGCTTTAGAATCTAGCCTTCCTAAGGCTTATAGAGGGCTCTCTCTATAATATTTAACTTTGTTTTTTATGTTTGATTTTAGGCTAGTTATATGGGGAAAATTTGTTTTGGGGTTTTGATTTGGTTTGGTGGGAAAATCACTTAATGAGATGGATACCTGAGGATCTGAAATCCATTAGGTAGATGGAGTCAATGTGTCAAGCAAAAAGATTGGGATCAAGGTCTAAAGTCAAATTTTTAAAGGGAAAGATAGTAGAGTCACTAAAGATCTTCAAAGGCTGATTGGTGAAGTGTCTTTAATCAAGATAAATAGCAATGAATGATTCTTTAATCCAAATAAGGAGATAAGAGGTAGGGTTCAATCGAAATTAGGGAGCAATTAAGGGTTCCCTAGTCTTGATATTAGCAGAAAAAGTTAAAATGAAAACCAGTCAATAACAGAGTGCTTTTAACAAATTGTGATATAAAAATTCCTGATTTCACATCAAAATTTAGAACACATTTGTAAATGGATGGAAAACATAAGAAAATAGACAAGTAATAGTAGAAAATACTTCACTTTCATGGCCCAACACATGAATCCAGTAATATGATGCTTTATTTCTTGAAATCCAGTCTTCTGACTTGAGCTTGATACAAAAAACCCTTAGATTCAGAATGCTACAGCTATAGAAATCTTCAGCAATTATCCGCCCTCAATACTTCAAATGATGAAGTATTTATACAAATTCTAAACTAGATTATCTTGAAAAAAATATCAAGTTTGGTTTCCAAATATCTAAAACTATTTTACATAAATAAAATTTAATAAAAGGACACTCAAAACTAATGAATCTATTTGGAACTATTTTTATGGACTGATGGTGACAAAAGAAGAGAAATTCGAATTTGATATCAACTCTTAGTTGATGATGAGGCTTCCAAGTCACTAACTGTCTCCTTCCTTTGCGCATTTTGCTCTAGAAAATCTGCAAAATTAGGGTCCTGTGATACCTTTGTATATCTCAATCTGAGATAGATATGTGTAACGTGAAATATTTTATTGTTGATAACTATTTTTTTGAGATAAACCTCTCTCAGTTTCCTAAAATTCTGCTCCAATTGTTCACAATAGGATCTGCAGAAAGATGTGTAAAACATAATTTTGCACAATCTGAAAAATAGGCTGTGAAGATGTGCATGTATCTCTCATTCATTAACACATGTGTAAAACGTGAGATAGGTTTTTGTATATTGGATTCTTAGTAACATAAACCTCCTCCAGTTTTGCGAAATTCATCTTGGATTGGCCACAATAGTTTCTACAAAACTATGGCTTAAACAGGAAATTTCTGGAAAGTGTCCCTTCCTGCTCTATTTTCATCTTTTAACCTTTTTGTTCTTTTAACTGTTTTTTCTTTTACTTTGGATAAAATTCATTGTTGTTGGTGAAAGTTTTTTCATCTCTTTTTAACCATTATTTCCTTTGTATTTACTTTTATTGTCTTACCTTGACTACTTTGTTTTTTCTGTTTTGACTTTCACTCTGACTTTTATCTGTTACACTTTAACTTTAATGCTCTTTGACTGTTCTATTTTCACTGTCACTGTGAATTCATATTTCACTTTTACAATTCACTGTGCAAATTTTATCTCCCTCTGCATAAATGAATTCTTCATGTTTTTTTGCCTGGAATATTTTATTAAGGAATATCATTTAAAAACATTTCTTTGTAAGTTTTTTAGGAGTAAACAGCTTTAACTAGTATTAAATTGTTTATCCCAATTCTCCTTTTGTTACTAATCTACAAAAAAGAAACATTAATTAATGAGACAAAGGTATGCAAGGAGGGATTATGGCTTTGACGATGGGAAAAGATTGTAAAAAATGGTTTGAACTACAGTGGGGTTTCTGTGCTAGCGGAAAGATTTCTGAGGCTATGCTGGTCCTTATAGTACTTCGAAGGTGTCCCTCAACATTCGCAGCAGTCGAAATAGGTTGGTTCTATTGAATTTAGGCTTAAACTGGAGTCGGCAGCATTTTCTCAAGCTGAAAATGACTCTTTTTGTGTGAAATTCTAACAAATAGGAGGAAAAGCAGTCCAGTCGGATGTTTTTATTGGTTTTTATTTAACATTAAAATTCATTAATGCACATTCTTATCACATGGATGGAAGGTTTGGCATGCAGGAGGGAAAAACCACCGGTGGTTTTCGCAATAGGCAAAGGTGGTAAGTTGTATTTATTTTGACACTGTGATCGAATGGGAAATGGCCACGTTGTAGAGGTGGGAAATACAAAACTATGCTTCTCGTAAGGCTATGGGTCGGTTAATCATCGCGCAATGAAATTTTCGAAGGGTGATCTCTGTCATTAGATCTGGAGGATAGAGATCGATGGAGCGAGTTGTGTGATAGAGGTGCTGGGTCAAAAGGTGTGGGGGTCAGGATAACTTAATGTGGTGAGGGGTTGAAAATGTATTAAATCTAAGGTTTAATACATAGTCAGGTTATGATTTGTGGAGGGTTAATGCATTATTAACAAATGAGTTGTGGGTATATGTGATTTTATAGTTGGTGGGGATAGTGGGACCACCATTTATCACATGTGCGGAATAGAACTTTAGTTTATAATTAAAAATATGGGTTGGGAATTAATATAAATGATTTAATTAATATAGGATGAGGGGTATATAGTGGAGCTAATACATTAGGTTAGGATTAATATGAAATGAATTTGCGGAACATAAAAAATACACTAAGTAAAGTGTAACTTATGTCTTTGGGTGGGATTTTCATAGTGGTGGCCCCATATTTAACATTTCACACTTATACTTAGGATACTAGTGTTTTTGTGGGTATTTGGGTATTTTTGTATGAAAAAGGGAATTAGTCAAGGGGATTTTACTTTTCCTAGGTAAAATTTGTTTTAAACTTAGGAAAAAGGGATTTTGCAAAGGAAAAATGAATGATGTAAGGAGGAAAAGGGCTTTTTATGAAGGGGAAGGGTTTTTATGAAGGGAATTCTAATACCTTAGTACCAATCAATCATTAAATTGTGGGTCAGGTCCCAAAAAAATTCAGAGAAATTATCTGAGCCTTTATGACTGAAGGATTTAGTACTGGAACACATTTTGGAGAGGGAAATTAGTAATATGCCAAATGATGTTTATCCATGCCTTGTGAAAAACTGCTTCTATTTACCCATCAACTACCTTAACATTTTTTATTCATTTACATGGGCGTGTTTGAGCTTGAAAATACTTATTCATTTTTATTTTAAAATAACAAACTAACTAATTCTATCCTTATTTCTTCCAATGGATTAGATTAAATTGTTCAGCTCCTTATTATTTCTCTACCTAACTAGTGATCTGCCAAGATTAGACTTTTTGGCTAAATCTTTATTTTCTATCTAACAACATGAAATTTAAAGTATGAGAGGTCAAGTTTAAGTTGTTTGACCCTCATGGATTGTGGCATTTAGGACAAGCTGCACACAATATTATTTGCAAAATTAAACTAATAGTAGTGGCATTTGAACGTGCAACACTTCATGATCTATTTTAGTGGGTTTCATATTTAATATCCTTTTGATCTTTGGTTCTTTTTTTCCTTTGATTGTTCTTTTAGGACATACCCTCTTTTCATTTTTTAATTTGGGAATACATTTGCAAAAAGTAAAGGTATGTATAATATTTTAAGATTTTAACAGAGCCAATTCCAAATTATGAATCTTATTATTATAGGACCCTAACAGTTTGGAGTAATACATATTCCAAGTTTTGCTAGAAACTTTATATCTATTAATCAAATGGATGGTGCACATGCACATACCATATTTGAGAAGGATTCATGTAAAATGGTTCATGGAGTGATGGTGTTCATGAGATATGTTTGTATTGAGACATTGTACAAGTTATCAAGACATAACAACTTTAGGTGATGTAGTAATGCAATATTTCCTAAAATCAATGGGATAACCTCTTGTTTAGTTGGAAATTCTATGCCTTGGCATGAAAGGATGTGAAAAATTGAAGATAAAGGACTTTGAGCTATGTAAAGTGAAGGTATGGTTGAAGGTTTTCCTAGTAACTCTCTAGAAGTTTATTTCTATGAAAAATTAGAATCATGATAGATTCACATTTGGTGCTACAAGGAAAATAAGTTATGGAGTTAATTCATAGTGATGTATTTGGGCTAGTACCAATGTAATTTCTAGGTGACACGATATCGTTCATGTATCCTTGATTTATGATTTCTCTAGGATGACATGGTTGTATTTCCTAAAGAATAAGTTATATATTTTTTATAAATTCCAAGAGCTCAAATATCTTATGGAAACCATAAAAATATGAAGATAAAAGTGTTGAGAAATAGCAATGGAGGTGCATTTTGTGGTAAAGACCATTTCTGAATAGAATGGGATAGAAATCCAAACAACTACTCCATACACACCTTGATAGAATGGATTTGTTGGAAGAATGAATAAGACATTTATGGATAAGGAAAGGAGCATGTTTAATAGTCCAATATTTGCACAAGGGTTATAGGTGGAAGAAGTAAACACTACATGTTACTTGATGAATAGGGACCCATCATCCCCATTGGTTCAAAAAGCTCCATCTGAAGTATGGTTTTGTAAAAATCCATCACTCACACATATTAGGGTTTTATTTTGTGATGCATTTTTCTTGTAATATCCCAAAATAGGGAATTTCTACAACAATAAGAATATCTGAAGATATTCTAAAGTTGGAGCTTCAGCAATCCATGCACATAGCAATTTAAATCAGCTCATAAGATGCGAAGTAACATCTAACTACCAAATGAATTATCAACAACAAAAATATGACCTATACACTCTTTCCAAAGTGGGGAAATGCAGCAATATATGGTATAAAACGGTTGTCTTCAAAAAATAATGCTATATTTGTGAGAAATAGGACTTGGATCCCTTAGAATATACAATATAAAACTCACATCCAGAATTGGAGCAAAAAAAAATGCTTCTAGCCAAGTTAAACAGGTCTCCCCAAACCAATGCAGCTCAAATAAGCCCAAACCCCATGAATTTGCTTAACAGAAATTACTGAAGCATACAAAAATGTTATTTTAATGAGCGTTTATGTAGAAAATACTGATAAAAATCATATCTGGAGTGTAAAATCATCGAATGGCTAAGAAAAGTGGAGATCTCTTCCTTTTTATACAAAAATAAGGATAACCCGGCAAGGGTTTCATGAGAATACATCTATAAAATGACAGATCTGCAAATATTGAAATGGAAAATGTAGTATAGTATGGGTTTGTATATATGTAGCTGAAAATGTATAGGAAAGAGAAGAAGAATGATGTACAAAGATTTCCGGGAGAAGGGTTGGCCCTTCCTCCAAGGGATAAGCTCACAAGCAAGGGTTCAAACCCTGCTACTGCAACACTGTGGAAAATAATGTAGTTCCTGCAAATGACTGCATAGAATATGATGGAGAATGCTTTGGCCACATGCCAAGATGCACAAGATGCTCAGAAACATTCTTTACAGATCTTGCAAAGAAATGGAAGCTCCCTCCTCTTAAAGATAAGCATAGAAAGTGGTGTTGGGGACTTTCCACTACAACACCCTGCAAAACAGCACTATAATCTGCGGCAATAATGTTGTGGAAAACTGAAGTACAATACTCCTCCAAGAGGCTTCTCAAGGAAGGAGTAGGATTCCTAAATAGGAGATCCTTGTGCTAAACAACACTGCAGCTCTGCTAAACAGCAAGAGGATGCCAAACAGTATAAGCAGACCAAAATGAATAATATCCAAGCTAACCCCAAATGGTTGCCATCCTCTTCCTTATAAACTTTGTGAGCCTCCTCACTTTGGGTCCCACCCATTAGGGTTTCCAACTCCACATGAGAAATCTCCCTCCAAATTTATGTTGTACCTTCATCAAGGTCACTCCTCCATACTGCACTATTTGATTTGGTCAAGGTTGAACTCTTCAATCTACTTCATACCTTTTCACACTCAAGTGCCTTCAATCCAGCTCTCAAATGTTTATCTATGATGATCCTTGTTTACACTGGAACTAGTTACATTGATGATCTCCTCTTCTTCATTCATGCATGTTGACTTAGTCAAACTTGACTTTGTCCTCATTCATTTGCTCGTGTTCACACACACAAGTGTAAAATCTAGCTATTGTGATGATCTCCTTTCACATTATAATGGGTTTTATTCATTTTTTTATTATGCATGGGCCCCCTTACCCATTTATCCAACTACTAACTGCAAAAATCAAAAATTAATATTCCCCTTAGCTTCTTGCTAAAGTAGGAATATTACAGTCCTCCCATCCCAAATTTTTCTTGTCCTCAAGCAACTGTAAGGATAGAACTGAAAGGCTCCCCCCGAAGGCATGGAGTCTGAAATGTGTTTGGGAACTATCATTCCCATGTAAAACCTCCACCCCCAAGCTATCATCCATACAATATGAGTCACCCTGCAACATGGAAACTCATGAAATATCTCCTCCACCCTCAACTCCTGCAATTTGGATGGGCTGAATAACTGTAAAAAGTAGACCAAATGGCCTACCCCATGCTGTCTTTCTCTCCACCCATAGTAACTATAGAGAAAATTTTTATTTTTGGCTGCACTAAGGTTGCCCTCAAGTGGCAAGAAGAAGAATAGATCTCCAAAGATCCTATCTCCCATGTCAAGAATTTGTTGGGTATGTGTTATATTCTTTCCATGACTAATCACATGCGGGGGGGTCACAGGGGGGGTGGTAGCCACCCCTGTCAGGGTCTGGGTTAGCACCTCGGAAAAAAAATTTGGTCCTTATTTTCCGGTGGGCGGATCTGCCCATGGTTTTGTGCATGGGTTTGCACATGGTTTTGGGGTACGATGGTTTTCGGCCCCTGGTATTTTGTAGATCCAGTCAAGGGAACTACGGCTATGTTCTAATCTAGGGTTAATGGATTGGGGTTTATGTATGCTTTAGCATGTATATATATGTGTTGTAACACTAAAAGGAATATAATGAAAAATCAAGCTGGTCATCCCGATTTTGGATCCAGGGGAATATCTCTTTGTTTATTTGTTTTATGTTTTATGCTCTTGGTACTGTTTATTTTCTGTCTTTAAGATTCATTTGCAGATAATTTTTGTACAGGGTTAAAACCTACATTCGGTATCAGAGCAGTTTTGACTTCAAGGGGACGCCTTTGCTGGTGAGGGGTTTTTTGCTCGGGCCTGAGGTAGACCTTGTTCAGTGGGATAACTGTGAGATCACTTCTTATGGTGAAAGAATATGGTGAGCGGTGGGAAGATAGAGATCGATAAATTTAATGGTCAGAGTTTTGAGTTGTGGAAGCTCAAGATGGAGGATCTGCTAGTGGATAAATATCATTGGATCATGGTAGATCCGGCTACTAAACCAACAGCAATGTTAGATGAAGACTGGAAGAAACTAGATTAGAAGGCAAAGAGCACAATACGGTTGTGTGTCTCAGATTCAGTATTGTTGAATGTATTTGGGGAAGCTACGGTGAAGACCTTATGGGACAAGCTAGAGACTTTGTACCAATCTAAATCTCTGGTGAATAAATTGTTCCTGCGGAAAAAGCTGTATAACCTGAGGATGAAGGATGGAGACTTGGTGACATAGCATTTGAACACCTTCAATACTGTGGTAAGTTAGCTATCATCTGTTGATATTAAAATCTAAGATGAAGATAAGTGCATCAGTTTGTTGTGTTCTCTACCAGACTCATGGGACGGTCTGGTTATTGCAATAGGTAGCAATACAACTACCTTGAATTTTGATGACATTATCTCAGCCTTGTTGTCGAAGGAAATGAGATGGAGAAATACGGAGGGTTAGAATGGAGATGCCTTATCTGTACGAGGAAGGTCCCTGAACAGAAACAAGAATAAGGTTTCGAGTGGGAGATCTAAATCTAGAGGGAGATCTAAATCTCCTGGAAATTTTGTAAGGTGTGCTGGAAATGCGGAAAGGAAGGGCACTACAAAGAGGAATGCAGATCTAAAGTTCCCAAGAAAGGAAAGGGATTTGATGATGCTCCTTCTGCAAAGGAAAAAACCACCTCGGATGAAGGTGGGGATGTGTATTTTTCTTCTTCTTCAAATACACATGTAGATCATGAGTCATGGTTGATTGATTCGGGTGCATCCTTTCACTTCACTCCCCATAGGGAGTGGTTCTGCGAGTATGAGAAATATGATGGCAGTGATGTCTTCTTAGGTGATGATAGGAAGGCCAGAATCGTCGGATGTAGAAAATTCAAGCTGAAGCTGCAAGGTGAAAGGATTAGAACACTTCCTGGTGTTCTGCACATTTCTACATTGGCTAGAAATCTGATTTCTGTAAGCAAGACAGATGATGCACCTGTAAAGAGAAAGATACTTGTAAGATGGTTCGGGGAGCACTGGTATTAATGTGAGGAGTTCAGATTGGAACTCTGTACAAGATTCAGGGCAACACTATTATTGTTGGGTGCAACAGTTCTGTGGTTCCTGAAAGTGGAGCGGAAAGCCTAACGGTCTCTAGAGAAAATACCATGCTATGGCATCAAAGGCTTGGACATATTGGAGAGAAATTCCTTCAGATACTGCATGGAAATGGTATGGTAGAAGGTATGTCTAATAGCTCTCTAGATTTCGATTTAAGTGAACATTGTGTATATGGGAAGCAGAATCGGGTGATTTTTCGTTTTGGTGCTAAGAGGGTGAACAAGATATTAGAGCTTGTGCACAGTGATGTGTTTGGACTGCAGTAATAGTTCTGTCTATTTGGAAGTAGAAGTCCGTATGTACCTGTTTGTTATGAATCTCTTATAAAGAATACATGGATATATTTCTTGAGGAAGAAATATGAAGTCTTTGACAGATTTAAAGAATTTAAGGCTTTGGTGGAAAACCAGACAAAGAAGAAGATAAAGGTGCTAAGGACAGATAATGGTGGGGAGTTCTGCAAGAAGAAATTTGAAGAGTTCTGTAAGAAGTGTGGTATAGCACGGTAGAAGACTTCTCCATACACACCTCAACAAAACAGAGTTGCAGAAAGAATGAACAGAACGCTGATGGAAAAGGAAAGAAGCATGCTCAGTGGTACCAGGTTAGGACAAGAATTATGGGCAGAGGCAGTGGAAACTACATGTTAATTGGTTAACATATCACCTTCATCAATGTTGGAGGATAAGACTCCACATGAGGTATGGACTGGTAAGAAACCCTCTCTTTCACATCTGAGGGTGTTTGGATGTGATGCATATGTACATGTTCCAAAGGAGAAAAGGACCAAGTTGGATAATAAATCTTAAAGGTGCATCTTTATTGGGTATAAGGATGGTTTAAAGGGTTACAAGCTTTGGAACCCAGAAACAAGGAAAGTTATGTACAACCGAGATGTGGTGTTTAGAGAGGTGAAAGATGTTGTTAAACATGAAGTCCTACCAAAGGAACCTGAGAAGATAGAGTTTGAGCTAAAGGAGGATGAATCAGAATCTACAACAGAAGAAGACTCAGAAGAGGAAGAGCCACAAACTCCGGCTGTGAGAAGATCAGCTCGGGAAAGAAGACAACTAGAAAGGTATAGTCCATCTGCTTTCTGTTCAAATTTTTCTTTAACTATAACTGATGATGATCCTAGAACTGTCAGGGAGGCATTAAATTCAGAGGATGGAAAACTCTGGAACGAGGCCATGGTTTATGAAATGGCATCCTTGCATAAAAATGAGGCATGGGATTTGGTGGAGTTGTCGACTGGAAGGAAGCCCATTTGGAGCAAATGGGTGTTTAAGAAGAAGATGAATGTCGAAGGCAAGGTGGAGAAATGCAAAGCTCGATTGGTAGCAAAAGGTTATTCCCAGGTGCCGAGAATTGATTTTGGTGATATTTTTTCTCCTGTTGCCAAAGTTACTTCTATTAGATTACTTTTATCTGTTACTGTTGCATTTGATTTTGAGGTAGAACAGATGGATGTGAAGACAACATTTCTTCACAAGGAACTGGAAGAGGAGATATATATATGAAACAACCTGAAGGCTTTATGGTGAAGGGGAAGAAAGAACTAGTGTGCAGGTTAAAGAAGTCTCTGTATGGGTTAAAAGAGTCTCCAAGGATGTGGTATCAGAAATTTGATACCTACATACGGGAGACCCAACTACGAGAAGCAGAGAGGATCGCGTGTTATTTAAATTAATTGGTGACCGTGCTATACATTTGGTCTTGTATGTGGATGATATGTTCTTGATTGGAAATGACAAAGAAATTATCCAAGATTTGAAGACCCAACTGTTCTCCAAATTCGACATGAAGGAACTTGGTGCTGCAAACTATATTTTGGGCATGGAAATTAAGAGAGATCGGACAAAGAGGAAGCTCTGGTTAAACTAGAGGAAGTATGTCGAGACTCTATTCAGAGGTTCAATATGCAAGATAGTAAACCAGTGAAAGTTCTGATTCCTGTAGGTACAAAGTTGTCTGCTGAACAGTGTCCCAAGACACAAGAAGAGGAGGATATGTTCCATTTTCCATATGTAAGTGCAGTGGGTAGCCTGATGTATGCAATGGTCTATACTAGACTAGACATTTCACATGCAGTGGGAGTATTGAGCAGGTTTATGTCAAACCCATGGAAGGAGCATTGGACAGCAGTGAAGCGGGTTTTCAGATATTTACGTGGCACTAGTGATTATGGCTTGTGCTACCAGGGAAAACTAGGATTGGAAAGAGTGTTGGACATTCATGGTTTTGTTGATGTAGACTGGGCTAGATATTTGGACCAAAGAAGATCTACAAGTGGGTATTTTTTTAGCCTATTTGGAGGTGCAGTTAGTTGGATGAGTAAAAGATAGTCTGTAGTGGCTCTTTCAACTACAGAGGCTGAATACATAGTAGCCACTCATGCAAGCAAGGAAGCAGTTTGGTTGTAGCGATTGTGTTCAAGTATGGGGTTGGTGCAACAAGCTATAAGGATAGATTATGATAGCCAAGGTGAAATTTTCTTGGCTAAGAACCTTGCTTATCATTCAAAGACAAAGCACATTAATGTTCAATTTCATTTTGTGAGAGATATGGTTGAGGCTAAAAGGGTGTTGCTGGTTAAGGTGGACACTTTGAAGAATGTTGCAGATGCATTTGATGAAGTTTGTAAGCACTCAAAATTTCTCTTCGTGTAGAGAAACAATGGATGTTGCAGAACTGGGCTAATGACTAAGCTCTCCTGTGGCCCCCTACGGAAAGAAAACAACAAGTGGGAGAATGTTGGGTATGTATTATATTCTTTCCATGACTAATCATGAGCGGGGGGGTCACAAGGGGGGCGGTAGCCCCCCCTATACATTGTGTTGGGCGCAACGTCGGGGGGGTCACAGGGGGGGCGGTAGCCCCTCCTGTCAGGGTCTGGGGCAGCACCCCATAAAATTTTTTTGGTCCTTATTTTCTGGTGGGTAGATCCGCCCATGGTTTTGTGCATGGGTTTGCACATGGTTTTGGGGTACAATGGTTTTCAGTGCCTGGTATTTTGTAGAACCGGTCAAGGGAACTACGGTTATGTTCTAATCCAAGGTTAATGGATTGGGGTTTATGTATGCTTCAGCATGTATATATATGTGTTGTAACACTAAAAGGAATATAATGAAAAATCAAGCTGGTCATCCCGATTTGGGATCCAGGGGAATATCTCTGTGTTTATCTCTTTTATGTTTTATGCTCTCGCTACTGTTTATTTTTTGTCTTTAAGATTCATTTGCAGATAATTTCTGTACAGGGTTAAAACTTATATAATCATGCTGGCCCAAATCATCCCATCCAAAATGAATGGCACATCATCACCATTTGGTATCCAAATTATAAAAATGTTGAAGGTTACATGATACCAATGGTTTATCAAGGGGATACAGTGCAGTTTTCCCAACTGCTACTTGAGAATATCTTGTGGCGAGTTTCCCTCCAACAAATTACTAGCTATGCATGAGTGCTCATCTACTATGTGATAGTAAGCAACAATATATATCAGTTGTACAGGATCAAAATGACAAGACACTTGCCCAAGGTCATGTATAGATGGGTTATTATCATTACAAAGGTTGGCTCTAAAGTGACCATGTAACCCAAGAATAATCTTGCTCTTATGTAGAGCAATGCACTATCCATGAATGGTGAAAGGATATAGACACTCAATGGAACAATCAGTAAGTATAGAAATGTATCTTTTACCATGCATAATGAGTAAACTGAAAGTGAGGTCCATGGATGAGCCCTCCCATGAGAATCTCCTCATGAAAAGCTGCAAAAGGGAAGGATGCATATTCCCCTTGGAATACCTCATCAAAAGATACTTACTCCCAAGTGACAGCACTATTGGCCTTAGTGTTAAGTCTCTTTTCACTCCATGACTTCTCTCTTTGACATCCCACATGTCAAAGCCAGCCACCAATATGCTGCTATGTGAGAAGCTCTTCCTCCTATGTGGAAGCCTCTCCTTGTCCTCCAATGCTGAAGGGTAGCCTCTTTGCACTTTGAATATGCCATACATTCCTCCTGAAATGCCATGATGAGTATGGAGAAATTTCAGCCCATACTCTCCCAATAATAACCACAGCAACAAGGATTCATGCTGCCTCCTTGAATTCTCAAGATGCAAATCATGGAGCAATAATACAATGATGGACATGTGAGATGCCTCATCAACATAGTACAAACGAGCTCCCTTATACATCATGGGGAAGTTATCCTTCCTCCCAAAACAATGTTCATACATGAAATATATCTCAAACATAAATACATGTGACCACATGAGACAAATCTCAAACAAAAGAAAATATATGGACATAAGATTTGACATATGATGTCCAAACTCTCTTCTTAACAGCCACAACAACCATGCCTTCTTCTTATGCATCCTATCATTGAGACTGAAGGCATGAGATAAAGAAATATAAATTTTTGGGTAGTGACCAAACTCACCCAAAAACAACCAGCGCAGCCATGCTTCTTGCTAGCCTGTATCATAGATCTGCAAGGGGTTTGGAAACCTCTTGCTCCATACTACCATCCACTCATCCCAATGTGGGTGATGGATCTCATTCTGCAAATGCTTGGTGTCCTCCCATGGTAGGACACCATGCTCCTCCAACCTTTGAGGAACTTTGCACTTCATGAAATTTTGAAGTGCACCTCCAATGGGATCTCTTGATGAGACTTCCTCCTCATGCATGGCCTTCCAAAACCAAAGAGCCCTTGGTTCTGCCGCAAGTAGAAGTCTCTCTTTGAGCTGTGGCATCCTCATTGAGAGAGTGTCATCTAGAGAGGAGAAAAATTTTCTCATCTCAAGATGTATACCCTTTGACATCTCTTCCTCCATGGCTTCCTGAATGTTCCCATGAGGAATGGGTCCTTATTTTTTCACTGCTGCTTTTAGACAGCGCAGTGCAACCTTGCTGCTCTAGATTAGCAGTACGTGATGATCCTGGGTCATACAATAGCAGATTTCCACAATCTTCTGGAATATTTGCTGCAATAATAGAAAGTGGAAATGTAATCATACCTTGCTAGGCTTTGGGAACACCTTGCATGGATGCAAGAGTTCTTTCTTCCACTGTGTTGGCTCCCTCAACTGCTAACGTTGAAGGCTACTCCTCCAAGGTTGTGATAGCGTTAATATAAGTCTCCTCAAGAGGTGGTGAGGGATCCTCCCTCTCTGATTGTTCATCATCAAATATCTTGATCACACTCTGAGTGAAATCTACAAGAGTTAATACTCTTGCATGACTTACGTGACTGAACCACCAAGTGCTTTCTTTGCCCTTCATGTGCAGCGCTGCAATCTCTATTGCTTCTCTTTCTACTATGGGATGTAGTAGGAGTAATGCTTAAAGTCTTCTTGTCCAAGCATCTGCTATAGATGTCCCATCAAAAGTGGACAATAGAAACCTATTGCCCTTGATTTCTCCCTTGTCGCAGGGTCTCCTCTCTTCCTCCAGTTGAATGAATTATGGGAAGGCTAGAGTCTCTTTGAAGGCTCTAGGTTGAGACTTGTACTCAACAAGGTACTCACTCAGAGTCTGATGATCTAAGTTCCTTCCATGCTTCTTGTATTCTTCTTCATGAGAATAGGAAGTGCATGGTTCTCCCTCTTTTGGAAACCCTCTAGGAGTTTCTTGGCATCTCTTCTCCTTCATCAGCTTAACCTCATGGGAGAGGTTCTTTCTGGATCTGAAAATTGATGAGAGTAAACTTATCCTCTCCATCATTCTAAACTTGCTCCTTCTGATGGCCGGAACTCACAGGTTGAGCCAAGACTATGCTTTGATACCACTGTAATATCCCAAAATAGGGAATTTCTACAACAATAAGAATATCTGAAGATATTCTAAAGTTGGAGCTTCAAAAATCCATGCACATAGTAGTGTAAATCATCTCATAATATGTAAAGTAACATCTAACCAGCAAATGAATGATCGATAGCAAGAATATGACCTATACACTCCTTCCAAAGTGGGGAAATGCAGTAATATAGGGCATAAAACGATTGTATTCAGAAAATAACGCTATATTTGTGAGAAATGGGACTTGGATCCCTTGGATTATACAATATAAAACTCACATCCAGAATTGGAGCAAAAACAAATGCTTCTAACGAAGTTAAACAGGTCTCCCCAAACCAATGCAGCTCAAATAAGCCCAAACCCCATGACTTTTCTTAACAGAAATTACTGAAGCATACAACAGTGTTATTTTAATGAGGTTTTATGCAAAAAATAATGAGAAACAACATATCTGGAGTGTACAATCATCCAATGGCTGAGAAAAGTGGAGATCTCTTCCTTTTTATAGAAAATAAGGATAACTCGGCAAGGGTTTCATGAGAATACATGTATAAAATGATAGAAATGAAGATCTAGATCTGGAAAATGCAGTATACTGCAGCTCTATATATATGTAGCTTAAAATGTACAAGAAAGAGAAGAAGAATGATGTACAAAACTTTCCCGGAGAAGGGTTGGCCCTTCCTCCAAGGGATAAGCTCACAAGCAAGGGTTCAAACCATGCTACTGCAACACTATGGAAAATAATGCAGTTCCTGCAAAGGAATGTGTAGAAGATGATGGAGAATGCTTTGGCCACATGCCAAGATGTACAAGATGCTCATAAACCTTCTTTACAGATCTTGCAAAGAAAGGGAAGCTCTCTCCTCTGAGAGATAAGCTTAGAAAGTGGTGTTGGGGACTTTCCACTACAACACCCTGAAACACAACACTATAATCTATAGAAATAATGCTGTGGCTGAAGGAGGATGCTTGGCCTCAAGCCTAAATGTGGAAAACTGAAGTACAATACTCCTCCAAGAGGCTTCTCAAGGAAGGAGAAGGATTCCTATATAGGAGATCCTTGTGCTAAACATCACTGCAACTCTACTAAATAGCAAGAGGATGCCAAACAGTCTAAGCAGACTGAAATTAATAATATCCAAGCTAACCCCAAATGGCTGCCATCCTCTTCCTTATAAACTTTTTGAGCCTCCTCACTTTGGGTCCCACCCATTAGGGTTTCCAACTCCTCCATACTGCGCTGTTTGATTTGGTCAAGGTTAACCTCTTCAATCTACTTCATCCCTTTTCACACTCAAGTGCCTTCAATCCAGCTTCAAATGTTTGTCTATGCTGATCCTTGTTTACACTGAAACTAGTTACATTGATGATCTCCTCTTCTTCATGCATGCATGTTGACTTATTCAAACTTGACTTTGTCCTCATCCATTTTCCCGTGTTCACACACATAAGTGTAAAATCTAGCTACTGTGATGATCTCCTTTCACATTATAATGGGTTTTATTCATGTTTTTATTATGCATGGGCTCCTTACCCATTTATCCAACTACTAAGTGCAAAAATAAAAAATTAATATTCCCCTTAGCTACTTGCTAAAGTAGGAATATTACATTTCTACATTCCAAAGGAGAAGAGGATAAAGAAATATAATATGGAAGTCAAGTGCATTTTCATTAGTCATGAGGATGGAATGAAATGATATAAGTTGTGTGATTTGATGATAACAAAGATAGTTAATAGTCAATATGTGATATTTTGGGAATTTAGGTGTACTTATATAAATAAAGAGACCCTTGAAAAGGAGAAGGAAAATAATTTAATTCAGGAGAAAGTGTCTTAGGTGAGTTGATTGAGTCACATGAAGAGTTGGAATGAAAAACTCCAGTTTTGAGGAGGTTTAGTAAAGTAAATAAAGAACCTAAAATGTATCTCCACCTAATTTACAATCAAATTTTGTGTTGTCAACCATTGAAAACAAATTTAGGTCAATTGGGGAAGCAACATAATTAATAGAGGATAAATTCTAGTCATAAGCCATGAAGGAAGAAATGGATTCTTTTCATAATAATGGGACATGGGATTTGGTCAATTAGCTTATGGAAGGAAGTCAATTGGTTTAAAGTAGGTGTTCAATAAAAACTTCAATACAACATGTCAAGTTAACAAGTACAATAATCAATTGGTGGTGAAAGGTTGTTCACAATTCAAGGGAGTCAAGTTTGGTGACGTATTTCCCCTCTTGCAAAATTAACCTCCATTAGAGTAATAATGTCTTTGGCTACAAGTTTTAAGTAAAGATATAGAAAATATATTTAATGTCAACATTTATGTATTGTGAACTTGAAGAAGAGATCTAGATGAACTATCCTAAATGATTTGTAGTAAAATGCAAGGAGAATCCAGTCTACAAGTTAAGTAAGTCCCTTTAAATTATAAAGAAATCACCCAGTACGTGGTACCAAAATTTCGACACATACATCCATAGAATGGGATTTGTGACAAATAAATTTAATCACTAAGTATATATCAATTCGAAAGGATTTTTTTTTCATATATGTAGTGTTGTATGTTGGTTACATGTTTTTGATTGGAAATAACATGGGTGCAATCAGGGAAGTGAATATGCAACTATCCTCCAATTGTGACACGAATGATCTTGGGGATTCACATTTCATTCTTTTGATGGAGATCAGGAGAGACTACATAGTTAGGAAACTTTGGATAAGTCAGAGGAAGTACATTGAAACAATTTTTAAGGGTTTCAATATGCATGATTATAAGCTAGCGAGAATATCGATTTTGGTTGGGCGAAAGTAACTACTAAATAATGTCCAAAGACATTGGAGTAAAGAAATTAAATGGACTGTGTTCCATATGCAAGTGTTGTAGCTATTTTTATTTATGCAATGGTATACACTTGACTAGATATTTCTTACATGATGGAAGGATTGAGAAAATACATGACACAAATTAGAAAAGGGAATTGGTCTAATGTCAAAAGAGTATCCAATTATGTTCATGGCACAAGTGATCATGTGATATGCTACCATGAATAACTTGAGGATGACTGTGAAGAAATTGTACAAGGATATGTCAATTTTTATTGGGATGGAAATCTAGATAGAAGAAAGTTGAATAATAGACATGTGTTCAAGTTGTTCCACAAAGTTATTAGCTTGATGAGTAAGAAATTATTACTCATGTAAATATCAATGAGAGAGGATAAATACATGGTAGAGAATCATTCAAGTAAGGAAGAAATATAGTTATGAGGGTTGTATTCAGAGATTGGGTTTGCTCGACAAGTAATCAAGATAGGTTGTGATAATCACAATGCAATCTTCTTGGAAATGAACCCAACTTACCATTCAAGGAAAAAACATATTGGAAAAAAATATAATTTCATTAGAGACATAGTGGAAATGAAGAAGCTACTACTGCTAAAGATATACATGGTTAAAAATGTTGCATACATTTTAACAAAGTTGGTGAGTGCTAGTAAATTATCTTAGTATAGGTAAGAGTTGGGCCTCATAGCCTTGGTTCAATAAAATCATGGTATTAATAATTCACACAAAGAATACGACAAGTAGGAGAATGTCGAGGTGTTGTACTCTTTGTTGGGAATCTCAGTTGTTTGGAGTTCCATCAGTCAATAGTCTGGTTAGGCAAGACAACTAGGAATGAACTTCAACAAATTAGGTTAGGAACAACTTACTAAGGTCAATAAGTTGACGATAAAGTTGATAGGCTGATAATCAAGTTGGGAGTAGTTACATTAGTCGAATTAGAAAAGTAGTGTATAAGATGAAAAATTTTGATAATTGACTAGAGCAATCGAAGGTATCACAATCAAGCATACACACATAGTCTACTTAGACTAGTACTTGCTTGGTGATCAGAGGGAATCAAATGCTATCAAAAGTGGTCAAACTTTTTTATAAATCCTAAAATTCACAGGATCTTAACTAATGATCTTCAACCACCTTTAATAATTCAAGATGCTTCATATTAGGGTTTTCTATGCCTGTAAATAGAGAATTACGTAAGGTTGATGATAAATGATGAATATTCACAGTTAATAGATATCAAGTGATGTATAAATGAATCAGTCTTATATGTTCACCAAGTTCAACAGTCATTACAGTAAACTAGTTGTAATATTCAAGTGAGAATATATGGGGGGTGAAGCTCAACCATTAGTTGGTTTTCCTAACTAAGGGTTTCCAAGGTAAAATATATGTGTGATATCTAATTATTTATGGTGTGCCATTGTTTTCTTTCTTACCTTTAAGTTCTCCCATTATATTTAAAGGTTTACATCAATTGATCTAATAATCTACTTTATACATATAGTCGAATATATAATTGTACCTATGTTATGTAAAGTGAAAATTAGTTTCCTTAAGCCCAACAAATTTTTATGCAATTTAATATTATTTTTAAAATAAATAAGTGACATAATGTTATTTTGAGATAGACATTGTTATAAGTAGAAAATCTAATTATTAACATGTAAATCATTTATCTGGAAATCAATGTGTAATGAACATGGGGATATTACTATGAATAAAGATTCTTATGCACAAGAGTTAATCTTATTGATTGCAACATCCAAAATAGACTCACTCTTCATGTTATCCTTTGTATTAGAGGATGGTTGTAATTGTTTGTCAAAAAAGTTAACAAAGATTAAAAAAAAAAAAAATTCAAGAATCATAATGGAAAAAAAATTTCAAACACTTCTCGATATAAATTTCCTTCTTGTTGATAAGCTCTATGATTACAATAGTGGTTGATACCTCTACTATGGTTGATAACATCAAGGCCATGATTCATAATATGTAATGATTTCATCTCAATCTTATCAATATGTGTGAAACCACATATCAATTACAACATTCAAAAGGAAATCAGGGAGGTTATAAATCTTGATAAAAACACTAAATGGAAATAACATTGTTCTTGATTTTGAGAGCTATGATGTCATTGGTAATATGAAGGATAGGGTTCAATAAGGAGGTTATTCCTTTAGATAAACATGGAAGCATCTTGAAAAGTGTAGGACTCTCACAGGATACAACATTCAATATGGAAATAAATCACATCCTATGGCTTAAAATTTTTGACACTATTGATAATGTGAAGGACAAAATTTTGGAGAAGAAAGGGATTCATGTGGATCATCAAAGAATTTGAATAATGAAGGACTCTCACATATTAATACATTCAACGGGAATCTACGTTATATATTATAACTAATATATTTCACACTATGCATAATATGAAGGTGAAAACTTAGGTTAATACATTCAACGGGAATCTACGTTATATATTATAGCTAATATATTTCACACTATGCATAATATGAAGGTGAAAACTTAGGGAAATGAGGAGATTCCTCTATATAAATTGAGAAGCAACTTGAATACTAAAGGATTGTGGTCAACTAAAATATTCGAAGGAATCTTCTCTATATATATTTTTTTGTTTTCGGTGGTATGTAGATGTTTTCAAAGACAATAATTGACAATAAGATCACATAGAATATTGTGATCTCTAACATGTTTGATAATGTCACGACAAATATTCAAGATAAAAAAGGCATTCTTTTTTATTATCATTGAACTATATTTATAGAATAATAGAAAAATATCATACAAATTACAAAATTTAAAATAACTTCACCTCAAATTATTTATAAAGATAAATACATACATGATATTAGTTACTTTACAAATATAATCCATTAAGCTACACATGAAGCACGAAGAGATGTTTTTATATCCAAACTCTACCAATTACTTGTGAATTTTAGCTTCAATTACATAATAATTTATCAATCTCAAAATCAAATTATATTATAATGTTATGATAATTATAATTTAATGTTTTTTTTTTTTAAAGAAACTCTATCCACACTATGCAACAAGAAGACCAAATATATCCTTTCACAATTAGCAAATTAGCAACACTATGTATAACAAATTTTGACCATTACTAAAGCTAAACATATAAATGTAATAAACAAAATGTAAAGATAGTTAATTTTAAAACTTTATTTTATATAGATATTCAAAACAAATTTGCATTAATCTACTTTATAAATATATTTAAAACATTTTGAAATATTATAGAAGATGGAAATTGGCATTCCTTTTGCGCATGTACATGCATATAAAACTCTTTGAATATGGCATATAAGTGGTAATCTAAGTAAGAGTGTGTACCTTTTAATTGAAATAAACACACATATTCATACTTAATGAAATTTAGCCATATAATCAACGGTTGTAGTTTGAATAAAGGTGTTAAAAATGTTCTTTCTTCTGAGTTACATCTTGGAGCTAGCTATATAATTATTGTTTACATGTTACAATGAGTTAAAATGAATATATATAAGAATGGTTAGATGTATTAAACTTTTGAAAATCATAAAATAATAAAATTAATTTTATTACATAGGACACAAATATTTGAATGTTTTTTAAGATTATATATTTTTTTATATAATAAATAATTAAAATATTTTATTTAGTAATATTGTGAAAACCAAAATAATATAAATTAATTTATTGGTTGTGGTTCATTTCTGAAAAGAGAAGTGTTAGCTTTGCTAATTTGTAAGTGAATCATTACTAAAGGCTTAAAAGCGTTTTTAACATAAAATACTAAACTTTAAAATGGAAAACCCCTAAATATTCAAAATCTTAATTTTAGGATATGATGTAGAAAAAGAGAATCAATCAATTTTATGATGGCACGTTTTCTACGTATAAACTCTAGAATTAATATGAGAGAACAATTTTAGTCAAGGATGACATATGACAGGGTTAAACCAATTTCTCATAGAGCCAAGAAAGATTGATTAGGACCTCAAAATGTTCAAAGTTTAGGTGTTGAAAAAGTAGAGAAAAACTATCAAAATAAGAACCCTTCATGATGAATCAATGGAAAAGTTGCTTAGCCATTAATATCTACTAGATCTTTTCCTTAATAAAATTATTGCCATTTATTCAACCAAACTCCTTAATATCGAAAACAAAATCTGTTTTTAAACCACCTTCTAAACTCATCCAATATAACTATAATCCCTTTAAATATTACCTGTAAATTCCTCACTAGTAAATAACCACAACTATATCATATGTTATAAAATATGTTTATTATTATATTCTTTTAATTTAAATACCAAAGTAAACATCTCATTGCCGTAACTAAGAGGCATTCAATGTTAATTTGTCCATCATAGGAAATATGCCAATCTTTATTTTCATGTTTAATGGAATCACATCTCATTGCCATAATAAAAATTTTCAATGTTGATTTTGAGTTCATAAGAAATATATAAATCTCTTTATTTTCAAGTTTAATGGAATGAGAAAAGAAAAGAATTTATGAATTAATATTATGGTGTTTTAGATGTGGTTTTTATGGAATGAGAAAAGAATAAAATGTATTAATATATTGATTAATAGTTTAATGTTTTTATTTTTTTTGTTTTGTTATCAATAAAATTTAATTATTTATTTTTAATTTTTAAAATTATTTTAATAAAATATTTTTATTATTATCATTTTCATTATTATTTTTTTTTTGTAAATTTAGGTAGTTCCTTTTCATTTTCTATTAATTAAAATTGGGTATCAAATATACAAAAATTAGACCTCGACCTGCCCAAACCAGGTCTGTTGGCCATCTAAGTGCAAAGTATGTCAACCAAAACATGAACAGTCTTAATAACCTGTACATTATCTGTCTATACTTAATATCTAAGTCTGGAAATGCTAACCTAAACAACAAAAGAGGTAGCGCTAAAAAATAAAATAGACAATTATCATTTTCATTATTATAGGGATTTTTTTTTTCAAATAAATAATTTTTCTTAGAAGTTAAGAAAATCCTTTTCCACTTTTGGATTTGTTTTCAAATAAATAATTTTTCTTATAAGTTAAGAAAATATTTTTCAGCTTCTTCTTATCCATTTTCAATATATATTGATTTTTCATTCTGTCATGTCATTAGCTTTTAAATAATATGGAATTTAAAAACTTCTCAATTTAAATTTATAAAATTATTATTATTATTATTATTTTTTGCATTTCTTTTTTTTATAGGTAAATTTTATTGATCAATCAGAACTAAAATACATTATATGCAATCATGACTCTTTTTCTTTTACTAGCAAAGTGTGTCATATATTGATAGGAGCATCACTAAGATGCATGAGAATGAGAATATCAAATGAGCCATATAGGAACAAAATAAACAATTGCAAAATAAAATCACCCACATTGGGGACAGTCTTCAGAGAGACCTTTTTTTTCTTTCTTTTTCATAACTGCGACCCAACCTTCTAAAGGCTAGTTTATCAAGGAAATTTGAATATTATCCTTGCATACCAAAGGAGATTCCTTGTCAAAGTTTGAAGAATTTGACTCAAGCACTCACTTCAATTCCCCTGAAGAAGCATCATTCATTATTTTTGTTCTTGCAAAATTAACATGGTTCACACCGGGTTCCTTACAATATTTTTGAGGATTAGAAGTCTAGACCTTATCCACTAAATTCATTTCATCATCAAATCATTCATCATCGTTGTCTAAATCATAGAAAGGTTCGTCATCCCTAGGAGGCGGGGCATAGGGCTTCCAACATTGAACTTTAGAATTTCAAGTGTTTTGCTTTAAGCGAGATTTGAACATAGGGAAAAAATTATGTAAATGGCCCATTTTCTAACAGAAGTGACAATGAAAATCCATAGTATAATAGTCTAGATCCCGAGTCTAATGAGAAAAACCTATTTTTGTGTTTATTTGGTGTGGAAATCCTTTAATAATATCAATTTCAACACATATTCTACCATAGGTGTATATGCCAAGCTGCCCAAGAGAATAATCCGTTGCAATGGAATGGCCTAGGGTATTTATTATGCCCTGAAAGACTAAGAAGTGCCACAACTATGCAGGAAAATAGGGAATTTGAACCCATATTGGAAGCTTAGTAATGAGAGTTGTAGAAGGGCCAAAATCTAGGGTTAGAAATAAACTAGTGTTTCCCTGGAACCAAGGTCCTTCTGGAAAAACTTTATGGTAGTCTTCATGTTCAGCAAAAGCCACAATGAAGAAACCTTTGGAACAAAAAATAACCTTGCAATATTTGATCCATGAATAATGATACGCTGGTAAATATTGCCCAAGAGGGTCCATAAGCCATTTAAATGGATGATTAAGGCTAACTCTAAATAGACTAGGTGGAGATCTTCCAAATTCAGGTGAGAGATTTCTATAGAGGAAACTTAGTTTTTTCAACTAGGAATGACTTAGAAGTTGTGTGGAACTAAGATACCTAAGGGGAGGTTTGTGCATGCATGACATATTTATAAGAAAAGGCTCGAGAGGTGGAGGTATTACCCCCAACCCCCATCCCATATAAGTAAAGGACCTTAAATATAGTGCAATCATTTTCAATAGTACAGACTGAAATGTCAGAAAAATATTCCATATTCTTACCTTCGAAAAGTAGGCATTGCTTGTTTGAGCGAATAACCACCCAAAGTTCTAGGGAAAGCTTGAGATTCCATACCACATAAGTGGGGAAAATCCCAATGAGTTGTGAATGCCCGGAGAGAAGTTTGATAAAGATATGAAAAGAAGCATGTGTGTGCATTCACTTTTCCTCTATCTACATGCTCTTTGTATGATGCATTGTAACACACCCCCTCTAAATCCCCACTAAAAAATTGGTTAAAATGAGGTGGTTATTGTGTTGACCCAAGATTCAAGGTACTGTTATGGAAATGGGGTCTAAAAATTTTGATCTTTTCAGCTATCTTAAAACCTCATTTAGACATCACCATTATGTCTGTCCCATTGGGATTATTCTAGTGGATATAAAATTTATTTCAGTCCATCCTCCATATCAAGAGATATGTTTAATTAAAATTTTGACCAATCAAAAGGTGCCACGGCATCAACCTAGCCACATGGCACTCACATGGATATCCTATCCAACCTTCAGATTCCACTTGGCAATGGTATATCAATTTTCAACTTGTTCATGAATTGGTTCTCACATATATTGTGGGTATACATAGATTTAAAACCTCAACTTATTCACACTTATCACATACTAAAACATATGTAATTATACATTCAATTGATGGGTCTTCATTTTTTGGTAATCTTCCTATTACTTGAGCTTTGTTACCCAACCCTTTTCGTTTACACAATAAAAATTGCTTCTGGTTCAGTATTTTGAGTTGACCTATAAGGTGGGTCCACCCTTGTGACGATAGTTAAAATTCCTCACTCACGTGTACACCCCCGTAGCTTGGGCATACATCATACCTCTCCTTTCAAATTCATGCTCTACTTTAAACTCCAGAGGATAAACCTCTGAGCTTATATTTCCTAGTGGGTATAGTCCTTTGTGATACAAGTAACCCCAATTTGGTCCACAATTTCCACATCTCATACCACGTTGTCCCAACACTATGTCATCTGAGGTGTTCCTTAAGTTCTAGTTGGCTACCACTAGAGTTCCACTCTATGCGGGTCCCTCTTGCCCCTACATGTGGTGTAAAAATCCCTCTTTGTATCGAAGTTATTTCTCTCGTTGACCAATGCACAACCTCTAATTCATCTCAACCTAATACACACTACCAGCCCTACCATGCTAGCGTGGTCCTCGTCAACCATGCCTTTCCCTAGTGTGAATTCTTGTGGATTTTCAGGATGTAACTTCTAGGATTACATCACCCTGGGCTCTTTCCGAACTGTCGATTCCTCTCACTCAATTTCGAACATTCATTATGTTTGCCTCATGCTCGATTATGCCTTGTAGTTGTATGGCTAGCAACCTGTCTTTCTAGCTGACCGTCGCATAGCCTGATAAACTTATCCAAAATCTTTGATAAGGTTGTAAGGCTATGCATAGGAGATAAGGTCCTTCTCCCACTCATTATCCCCCACTTCCATGAAATGTGTTTGGGTTGCAAGAGGATAAGGAAACCTTCTTATGCCCTTAGTTATATATACATGGTTGAGGCCACGATGGCTTCGTTCAATATATGGGTGATATAAAACACACACAAAGCCATATATGAAGAGCTTAACCATGGCTCGACCACGGTGGTTCTACAAATATCTGTACTTGCACCAGATCTTAATCATTTCCTTTATAGCTTTATGAAGCATGTTTTAGTGTTATCCCTCTTAATATTACTACAAGGATACCCTCTCCAGGTTCTTGATATAGCTTTATGAAGCATGTTTTAATGTTATCCCTCTTAATCTTACTACAAGGATACCCTCTCCAGGTTCTTAATGATATAAATATAAGGCACTGTTTAGGGACTTGTCCATTCAAGCCAAGGACTTAGCTATGGTCTTATCCATCCAGTTTCTCAAAGATCTATGGTTCCTTGGGTTCTTAATATCTTATGAGGAGAAAATAAATCTCAGTCTAGAGATCCCCAGGCCTCTATTGAAGAATGAAAAATCTCAACAAACTTATAAGAGCACCCAAAAAGCATACAATGTTAAGAAGGAAACAAGGAAATCAACATTCCATGATCAAACAAGAAATCCTCCTTTGCAGTCTGATTATAGCAATAATCCATAAATATAGGCACAAAATCAATAACAATACAATCCTACAATCATTTCATTCTTAAGGACATGAATTACAGGCATGGACCACACAGTTAGTCGCCCAATATTAAATATTATAGGCCCAAAGCCACCTAATGAGCATTGAATTCTCATACCACACACAAAAATGTTACCTACTGTGTACTGCACCCCAATGAGTATATATATGTGTGTGTTTCTTGCATAAAGACCAATGATACTCTATCACAACAACACTGCATACATGCATTATAATCTCACCCATTCCAATCTTAGCGAACCATGAACCATTCAGACAGTAATTACAACAATTACTTACAACCTAAATTAAGCTCAATAACAAGAAGAAGTAGTTACAAACACTTATATGGAATTAATACTAGAGTTGGAAACTAAGACCAGGACAACAATTCTCCACCCAACGATATACATTTGCAGCTAAGCCTTACTTAAAATTGTCACCCCCGAGCCAAATTCCAAAGCTTGAGGTGGGGTGCTTTTGAGTGTTTACATCCAACCAACCCAGTTGAAATAGGATATCATAAGGTCATTCCTACCTTCATCTGCCATCTAGGATCATTAAAACTCACATAGTTCAAGCATATACATAGTCATGCCAACATTCAAAATACAAAGAACTCCATATCAATTTAAGAATAAGAGAGTCCATAATCAGGAAGGTTCATCAGTGTTTAAGTTATTTATGGGTAAAGGGATCACTTCACTAGGTGGTTCCTCAGTCATTCAAGCACCAAAGCTTCAACCACAAGGAAAATTCTCGTTGTCCTACAATCCTAAAAAACACCTAAGTGGTTCTTCCCAATTCTAACAGGAACATCAATCCATAAGGTTCTAGTGGGATATTCATCCTTACATGTAAGCCATGCTCTCTTAAAAAATTGACATAAAAATCTTCACTCAGAAGGTTCCTTGGTTGGTGCTTCTCTTCCTAGAGTTAGTTTCATGCTAGAGACCTCTTGATCTCTCTTTCATCTCTTTGTTCTCCCACACACAATAGCTTTTAACGTTACATTTTTCTTCCCATACTTCCTTTCTTGAGCACGTGTGAGATCAAGAGAGAGAATCTATGTTCATAAATGAATGTCTCTTTCATTTCGTAATGGAATAAATTCCTTCATTTTCCCCATAAGTCACACAAAAATCCTTCCTTATACCATATCCCATGTTGCTCTTAAATTTTGTCCTTTTCTTTGCTTCTTATTTTAGTTAAAGGACACTTGGACCAATCCTTCCTCTTTTAGTCACATTCAATGCACAGTAAACACATTAAATATCTTTCATCCAACTAGGAATGACATTTGAAAGGCAACCATTTTCTCAAGCAACCCTTGTCCTCAAGCAATGGATTCTATGTCCCTTTCTCAAATATTTTAAAGTAATTACAATTATTTACAAAAGGGGAAAATGTTAACCAGTGGATATCATAGTTCCCTCCACCTTGCGGGGAAACATCATCCTCGATGTTCAATAGCCTTAAAACAAATAAAAACAGTTGATATGGATCACTATACACACAACTCTGTATATAATTTACCATTTACAATTTGTTCACTCACCAAATAGGAAATGATATTTTTCCCTCATCTGGTCATTTGTTTCCGATGTGGCTTCCTCAGGCCTAAAGTGCATCTAATACCTTTGATTTTCTCTATTACTAATTGGTTCTGTAGAATGAGTTGTCTCTGATCTAGAATGCATAGTGGTTCTAGATGGAACTCTCCCTTTGGTTCCACCTATAACACATACCAATCAATTACATGATTAACATCCTGTACATATATTTTAAGCAATGAAACATGAAAAACATCATGGAATTACATTGATAGTGGTAAGGCCAATATATAGGCTATTGGTCCAATCCTTTCAAGTATTTTGAAAGGCCCACAAAACCATGGTGCCAATTTGGCACATGACCCAATCTTCGAGGAACTCTTCTTAGGTTCGATTCTCAAGTCAAAATTTTCCCCAACATGGAATTCCTTATGCACCCTATGTCGATATGCACATCTCTTCTTCCTATCTTGTGCCACCTTTAAATTATTTTTGATTAACTACATTTTTTTCTCCATTTCCTTTAACATATCAAGCCCAATAAGGACCTTTTTCATTGGGTCACTATAGCTGTTAGGAGTATTGCAAATCCCTCCATAAAGTGCTTCAAACAGGCTCATATTTATAGATTCTTGATGCCCATGGTTTCATCCAAATTCTAAAAGTGGAAAGTGATCTTCCCACTCCCTCATATGATGCATTACATACATCCTCGACATGTCTTCGAGGATTATGTTTCTCCCCTCTATTTTTCCATCCATCTGTGTTTGATAAGATATACTGAAATCCAATTTAGTCCCCAAGCCAAAAAATAGCTTCTTCCAAAAATTTGAATTGAACTTCGCATCTTTATATGAGATAAACTTCTTGGGAACTTCGTGCAGTCTTATGATTTCCTTTATGAATAATTGTGCAACTTTATTGGCTAAATTGGTGGATTTTATTGGTACAAAATGAGCCACCTTTATCAATTTTTCAATCATCACCAAAATGGCATCATGATGTTGGATGTTTTGGGAAAACCAGTAATAAAATCCATGGAGATCATTTCCCATTTATATTCTGGAATGGGAATGGGTTGCCACAACCCTTCTGGGTGTAATTTGGCCTTCACCTGCTGGAATTCTATGCACTTGGAAACAAAATCAACAACTTACTTTCAAATTAGGCCAATAATAATAATTTTTTATGTTTGTGATAGTATTTTGGTATCCAGGGTGGTCGAAATATGGCTTAGTATGGAACTTTCTCATTATAAGCCTCTTTAATTCATTACCACTTTGCACATAAATTCTATTCTTGAATCTAACTAGGCCATCATCTGAGAGATGATATTCTTCATTCTTCCCACTCTTACTATCTTGTTGCATTCTTTATTTTATTTGTTAATATTTCTGATCATGTTGCCTTCCATTTTTTTACCCTTTTTTGCAAGTATAATTTGTAGGAGTTATTAACACTAGAAAATCGTACAAGAAAAGAAGAAATTAATTAATGTCAGGCCAAAGGATTTACAAGGATGAGAGACATTAGAGAATCTGGAAAGTATTTAAAAATCTCTAAGGTCTAAGGAAAAATCAAATTTGAACTAGTCATAAATGCTTTTGCGCTCAAAATCCTTCGATAAGAGCACCTTTGCATGCAAAATCGTTTGATAAGAGTGCCTTTATGTGCCTTTTGACCCGAAAAGCGCGCAATCCTGAGAGTGGCAGAAATCACTTCCTGGGACCACAAAAAAACACACTCCAAGACATTGATTCCACACTTGAAGCCACCTAAGGACAGACACCCAAGCCTCCTTGGGACATCAAGGGAGCACACAATGGAATAAATGTGGCACACAATGGAATCATCCCCCTCTCTTGGGTCACCATCCACAATGTACCAAGAGAGGTAAGGAGGAATTGAATTCTCCTATAAAAGGCCACCAAGAGATGAAAAACTTGGGAGCACATTGTTATGTTGGCCAAAATTTCCCCAAGAAATACCAGCATTGTGTGATCTGGAGAAGACATAGAGGGGAATCAATTGTTGGCCATCCAACAATTTCAGTCCACCATAGTAGAGAGAGGGAGAATTTGTGCCAAGGAAAGCTTGGAAGTAAATACATCCTTGCATCAGGACTTAGAACCCCAAGTTCTAAGGGCCCCTTGGCAAGTGGGTTAAAGTTTCATCCTCATTTCCTACTAGGACTCAATAAGAGGGGGTGTAAGCATCGTCGTTTGGATTATTGAAGTTGTTTGACTCTATTTAGAGATTTTCTCTTTTTTTTTTAGTTTTAGTTTAATTTTTATGTTTGAATATGCATGTTATTTATCTATCTAGTATGTTTATGTTCTAGCATGTTCCACTAATTTGCTTGACTCCATATATTTTCTGATTGTGACCAATAACTTAAGAGGGTAAACCACACCCCTTAAGTTGGTGTGATTTCATACATGCGTGCACCAAACACACTAACACAGGATTGGTGACTCCACTAACTTTTATTTCCAAGTTTATGTGGTTGTGCATTTTTGCAGAGACCTCCATCTATGCTGTGGAGTTGGGCTGAAATTGCCCCCTTTTTCTCCTTCAATCCCTAGTTCATACCAAGTGACAGACTGAAGCAGAACAGCTCCAAAAAATTACTTTTGCAGGAATTTGTGTGCTTTTCCCTCACACAAGCGTGCCCAAGGCGCGCATTCAGAGCTGACTTGCATGCAGACATCATGCATGTTGCAGCCTTTCGTGCACAAAAGACAGAATGATAAATTTCTCCCATATTTCTATCTTTTCCTACTTGTAAAGTGTCTAGCAGCCCATAATACATCTGCCGGCACTGGTTGAGGTACCTCGTAGCTTGCTAAAGCTCACTCTTAGCTGCTTTTGGTAGGCTTGGTGTTAGTTTTATTTTAAGTTGATTTTTGCAAAGTTCACACATAGTTTAGGTAGGGGGGAAATTAGCTTGCATTCAGAAGAAAAAAAAAATTATGTTTTGCAGATTTAGGTACCAACACACCTAGATAATTAGCCAAAGTAAGTGGCCCAAGTCCACACATGCTTATCTAGTTTTTATTTCTAGTGTGAAATTCATTAGTTTAGTTCAATTTTCGCACTAGGATTTCAGGACCAAGATTGAATTGTCAATAGAAGAGAAAGTAATCTCTGCTGCCTTTGCACCCTTCGGTGATCCTAGGCAAGCATATGAACGCTCTCTATTCACAACTCACCATCTCCCTATAGTTGATCGCATAGATTAACTAGGAAAAATAGAAAGCGGCCCATATCCACACATTTTTTCCTTTTGAGAAAGGAAAAATAGAACATAGTTTAATAGAGGATTTTGAAAAGGATCATCGCATATCTACACGTTCAAACTATGTGCTTGTTCACGTTTTTCTCACACACATCCAAACACTAAGCAAAGCAAAGAAACCTAAAACTAATTTAACAAAACTCACTAAATTCTCCCCATAAGGGCCACAAAAGAATTTATAGTCTAAGTTAGGATCAAGGGGGTAGGCATCCAATAAGCCGCATTGATCATTCTTCATATTGAAACATAGAATTTGATTGTTTAGGGAGCTTCCAAATCCAACTATCATCCCACGAAAAAGAAAACCCGAGCATGGCAGAGACCCGATTCAATGGGGGTTAGGATTAGGCGTAGAGAGTGTAGTATCAGTTGGGGCTACCTGACCCGGTTGATACTCGGTAGTGTTAGCTGAACTACCAAGAAGCCCAAGACTCAAATGCTCACGTGGGACGATGGTACTTAGTGGCCAAAATTAGGGCATCCTTTCCCTATAGGTGACAATGCAGGCAAGCACTAGATCCTCTACCCTTACCTTGGTGGATTTTCTTCGGATGATTGGGGGCGTCACCAACTCTTATGGGATGTTGTGCTAGCACTTGCAATATATCTTCTCAAGGCTCAGTTACATTTGACTGTGTGAGGATGATTAGGTCTTTTAAGATTTGACTGGTCACATAGGATTAATTTAAAGGAGAAATTTATTTTATTTTTCGCTTTGTTTTATGTAAGTGATCAAAATTTTTCTTTGATTATAATCTCTGTCCTCTCAAATATTTCCAAAAACCATACCTAGTTGACACCAGAATGGACCCAATGGGACCTCATTGAACTAAACGTCTTTTTGACCTCCCCCCATTTCCGGGAGGGGTTCTAGGTCTTTCACCATTTAGGCATCAAAGATGAAACACTGCCACCATTATTGTTTCGTCCTTTATTGGGGCATCCTTAGTTGGGAACCCTGGTCGGTATCCAAATTCCACACCACATACTACTCCTCCCGCAACCCCTAGGGGGCAGAGGAGTGTTACACATTCGAGAAGCCAGTCGAATACACAGCAAGGTACATCGTAGATAAACCCTCTTCCTAACCAAAACTTTGTGTTTTCACAAGTCACAATGGCTTCAACCTCGCAGTCACCTTTTCTAGCTTCGTTGAATCTACCATATTTAACCAAGTTGACGAATGACCCCATTTCACACAACCCCATATGGCCTCCCATGCCCACGAAGCTCCCTTCGGACATTCCAAAGTTCGAAAGAAAGCAAGCGGAAGACCTAGGAAATTATGTCATGAATTTCCACCTATGGTGCTCATTGAACAATGTCGTTGATGATACTATTCGATTGAGACTATTTCAACGCACTCTGATAGGAGTAGCAGCGAAATGGTATGCAGAGCAAACCTCTGCTACGCATGGAACATTTAACGCCCTTGCCACTGCGTTCCTGACTTATTTTCAGTTACCCATTCACCATGATTCTGGAATGGAATTACTAACACACTTTAGGCAAACCCCCGCCATCCATATCTCAAACCATCTCCATGAATGGTGGCGGCATCGTATTTTGTGTAAAGCCAAACTCGACGATCGGGTACTGTTAGACCTATTCCTGAAAACTCTCAGTGTAGAGATTTCAAAGGATGTGGTGCAACAAAGGCCCATAACTGAAGAAGATGCCATTAGCAAGGCCCAATAGCTCGAGCTAATATATACATAGTTAGGGCATATTTACAATATCCTGGAAAATTCTCCATGCCTTCAAACTTACAAAGAATTTCCAGGTGCGTCAAAATCTGCAGATGGTTTAATTGGGTCATTGACCCAAAGTTACCCAGGCAGCAACAGTCAAAACCCTGGTTACACGTATGATTCTACCCAGAACGTACCACAACCCAGTTATCAAATTCATCACATCCCTCCGCAAAATTTGACCAGTAGGGCATCATCGTATCACCATGGAGGACCCTATCCTCCGACTCAGGGGACCCAGTGTGCAGATAGATATACTAACGGAAGAGCTCCCCCCCAACAGCCAGTTGCAAACCAGGGACCGGGTTGTGCCGAGTCCCCAACACAAGACCCGACTATGTACAACAATGCACATGTGAACTTTGTGCAGCCTTCCCAAAACCAACCACGCCAACCATATAACCAAGAGAACTACCCTCCTAACATGGTTAAGAAAAAAGGAAAAAACAAGCCCAAAGGGAATCCTGGACAGGGGGCAACAACCAGCAAAGCCCTCCACGATCTTAGGGTGGAGGCAACTCCAACCAAAATCAAAACTAGGAACCAAGAAATTCCCAACGGTAGAGAAAAAGGCCACCTCTTCGAACAAACCACTCTTGTTCGATTTGTGGTGAGTACAACCATTACACTCACCACTATCCCGATCTCCCTGAGCTGAAGAAGCTGCAGAGTAACCAATGACAAGGAGGATCTTCCCAGTAGGCAGTTATCATGCAGGAACCTTTCCCCCATCAAGGGACAGTTAGCACTCAGCAACAAAATTCCGACGACTCCGGAAAAAGCAACCACTAAATCTACATGACTCGCGAAGAGATGTTTTTTCAAACATAGAATCAAAATTACGATACCCCACCAGACACCAACACGTCAGGGGCTAGTACCAGTGCACCAAATGCACCTTTGGTCATATCAAAGGTTCCTATCGAACCATTGCCAAAGATGGCTAAGGTACCAGATAGGAGAGCAGGAAACTATTCCAGAGCGGCCCATCATTATAGCATCGTGGATGATCTAGCCCAATCTACCATTGCTATGTCAGCTTTGGAATTATTGCATTCATGCCCAAAACAACTGAAATCCTTGCTTTCTGTGTTAGGTGCTATCGACCCTGCCGATATGCGCCTAATGGCTTTTGATTTAGACAAAGGCACCTCTACGCTTCCTTCGATGGTCGCCGTTCAGATACCTATATCGGTCCATAATATCACCATTCACAGATGTGTCATTGACGAGGGTGCATCCACGTGCATCATGTCAAAAAATGTTTGGTAGAAGTTAGGGTCTCCTGAACTAGAACCATCATTCATCACGCTTAGAGCATACGATGGTCTTCCTTCAACCCTCGTCAGTCTCTACCAAAACATCGTGGTATGCTTAGCCAGAAAGATGTTCGTTATAGACATTGAAGTCTTGGATGCTCACTAGGACTATAATATACTCCATAGTTAGAGTTATATGTATGCCATGTCAGCCATAGCCTCCTCCGTCTTCCGCATTATGATGTTCCCCCACGAGGACTACATCATTATTGTCGACCAATTGATGCATAGCGAGAAACGACCCCTAAAAAACACCGATGTAATTCTACCCTACGTAGATACATCCTCGGACACACTTTCACGGTACCAATAATATGGCCCTGGCTAGTTCAAACTATCGTCTGTCCTAGGATCATTCCTAGGAGACCCCCCCATTATACCTGAGTCATCACCTGATGTCACAGGGGCTCTGGTGTGCATGATGTCCACATCAAGCACCGAAGCTAGTCAGGCCACAGACACAAGCAGTAATGACACCGAGTGCTTAGCCACAGTAGCCTCTCTAGCCTACGCCACTTCCCAAACCCCTTTCCTCTACCCCCCAGCTAGTTTCGTCTCCCAGCAGGTTTTTGAAACAATGGTGTTACCAAACATATCATTTGTAATGCTAGTTTGGTATCTCATTCCCCCTACTGGGATAGGAGCCACACACATCACTGCCATAGGGTTAAAGCCCCTCAATCCCGAGGAGGCCCCACCCATTAAAGAAATGGTCAAAAACATCCCTGCGAAGGAAATTCCCATTGCAAAACCGATGATTATGTCTAAGAAAACCAAAAAGAGAGGAAAGAAGCTGGAAACTCCCACCATACAATGGGAATCACCAGTTTGCGCCATATGCGACATAATACTAAACCCTACCCATATCTTCCTAGAGCTGAATGAATTAAAACCACTCCTCGGTTCTGAGGCAGACATCGCGACGCCACGTTCCTATAAAAATGAACCTGCCACCAAACGTAAAGGAAAATCATTGCGTACCAATAATGCATGCGCTATCTGCAGCAATTATGGGCACTATACCCATCATTGCCAAGAAATCTCGTGATATAGGGATGCCTTACACGCCATCAAGTGATCCTATCAAGAGGATCCATCCACCCAGTCTGTTGTAGATGAACCTCATATCATCATGTACCTACAGTAGGAATGAAGATCACCTTAAAGGCTCCCCGCCAGGCCCCCTCCCCCATTCGAAAGTTTCATACTTTGTGATGAGCTTGATCATTTCGTCATCGATTCCCCAGCTTTGGAAATGTTCCAACATTGGTACCCCATTCATATAGTATATCACGACAACATGGACATCCAGTATTCATGTCAGGTATGAGGTGACAACCACCCAATGTGTTGTTGTCACTACATACCTAGATTCCGCGCAACACTCAACTATAGTTCGCCTCTCCCAAGAAGATGGCACGGACTCAGAATTCGTGAACATCTCGACAACCCAAGAAGATGTGATGAGCAGATACATCCTATTCTTTTCAGTTGAAAAGCGACCAATTAGGGAACCCCTGGTTACCCCCAATCGCTCTCTATAGAGAAGACCAACATGTGCGTTATGCAAAATTCCCAATCACATGGTCGCTATGTGCCTTGATTTAGCAGCGTTATGACACTAGTACCCTGCCAGACCACAAACTGAGCATGATGGGACCCCCATATCTAGGCTATTTTTTCCTATATGTTAAGGAAATCATTGTGGACAGCGTCGTACCTATATCCCATGATTTTTTCCCCCCATTGATATGGTTCATATAGTAGAGAAGAAACGGGATGATGAGCTCAAACGATATAGAAAGTACATCATCCCTAGGCCAGCGACCCCACACCCACACGGGCGTGATGGGTGAACTAGGACGACTCGCCAACCAAGCATGACCCAAGCCAAACCTAGGATAACATGCGAACTATGCGACCTGAATGACCACCAGGTCAATCAGTGCAAAGAACTAAAGCCCCTCGCAAGTAGTTTTCACACAGTCTCTTCTCTGCCACAGAGACTTCCCTCTAACCAAGAGAAGATCATGCATACTTATTGTCGGATTTGTCCACAATTTCATCATAAAATTAAATTTGAGCATCTCCCCAAGCTAAGAGCGGCAAGAGCAATGTTAATTCTACACTCCCCCAAAGAGTTAGACACACCCAAGCCAACAACGCGGAAGCGGAAGGAGAAGACCACTTCTTCTACAACAGATCCTTTCCAAGCGTCCACATCTGGGACGACGAGTAGTGTTTATTCCTATACAATCTACTCAGTTGGCACATTGGTACCATGCATCATTTTCACTCGCCAAAACCACGAGCCAGAGGTATGCCCTCTAATGGAAACATTTAGGCACTTCTGCACCAAGCACAATTTCCACCCATGGGAAATTGACCATCCTAGCATGGAACCCAACCTTGTGCTTATGCAAACTCCCATCAAGGATAATTCTTCCCCCACCGAATGCGAATGACATGATACAACACATACAGTTTGTATCATCGAATATATAGGATTTCAGCTGCCCCCACGTCCCAATATTTCCACATTATTCCTATCGCAAAAGGTCAAGGTACCTTGCGCTTTTACATTGATTTCCACGAGATCCCAAATTTGCATGACGCCATCAAACTCCTAGTACAACTAGAGCTTGTTGACGAAATCTGACGATAGTCGCTGAAACACAACGAGGCCCATAAGAAAAGGGTAAAGGCATCATTTGACCACCACATTAACCCTCTCTCATTTATTGAGGGAGAACTAGTCCTTCGCTATGATGTCGTAAAAGAAGCCCTAGGGCCACG
Organism: Pinus albicaulis; assembly: GCA_034641835.2. Lineage (NCBI taxonomy): Eukaryota > Viridiplantae > Streptophyta > Pinopsida > Pinales > Pinaceae > Pinus > Pinus albicaulis. The sequence continues at coordinate 370,669,715 of CM076569.1, forward strand.
AAAGTTAGAAACCTTGTGGAAAGGACCCTACATCATAAAACATTACTTCCACTAGGGGGCATACATCTTAACGAAACTGGATGGGGCATGCCTCAGCAACCCCGTCAATGGCCTTTACCTCAATAAGTTCTACACATGAGGGCCAAGCAGGCCCTACCCTAGAGTTAACATACACAAACCAAACCACTTTAAATTTTTGACCAAAAGACTTATTACAAAACGTTCTCGAGTGTCGCAATTGATTACCAACTCAAACCTTACTTTGGATTTTCTGATGGAACATCAAGATGGTCTTAAATTTTAGCAGCAATGGGTCATCTATCACCCTAACCAATCACCAACCTGCACCAACAGTGTGTGTATCGGTTCAACAACAAACAATTAGGAAGAATATGACGCCGTCATCATACTTATGTGCGATGCCCTCCATCAAGACATACACCATATGCATGTCTACATCGATTCCCAGTTAGTAGTGTCACAGTTAAACCAAACATTTGAGATAAGAGATTCACATCTATTTAGAAAATATTTGTGTGCAAAAATATTAAGCAGACAATTTGACTACATTACATTTACACATGTACCAAGGAGTCAAAACCAAACAATTTATCGCATAGCTAACAATATTCTAAATTGGAATGCATCTAGAATAAACCATCATACATAAAAAACCAAAAACATATATATCCATCAGCATAACATCATCCATAAATAGAAACAGGAGCCACAACATGTAGAGCCGCAAAAAATATTTCTCATATATATATATATATATATATATATATATATATATTTCATGGTGTATATGTCTGAGTACAAAAAAAGTGTCGTTGACCCAATGACCATCCCAAAGATACAAAAAAATTCGTCAAAAATAGGGGAAGCATCCTCATAATGGGTGCTTTCCCCATGTACAAGTAAACTCTAAGGCAGTGCTGACCCAGGCAGGGCACCTGGGCCCATAGCCACTCCCAGTACCACTACTGGAGCCACTGTCAAAACTGAGACTACCACCCGATGTAAAATAGGCTGATAGTCCCTCTCTCGGGCCATCAGCGTCTCCATCCATACCTCTTTGAGATCATCCAAAAAGCCTTGAGAAGGCATCCCCTGGGTCAATCGGTTAACTCGATCACAGGCATCCTCTAGAATTGACACTCGAATAGCCAGCTTAGCAATGTGAGCCTTCACCACATCAGCATGGCCCGCCTCCGCATCGGCACAAGCTCGCTCGCTTATAGCCTCAGCAGCAGCCGATCTATTTCCCTCTCCCAAAGGACCACCACCACCACCAGGTCCACCACCCTGAGGCTGTGCAGCATCTCCTCCCAACCCCCCATGACTGCCCAAAGGCCTCCGAAGAGGACCGTGGCCAACCAATCAAGCCACGGGGCGACCTACCTCGCCAACATTTGCAAGAGTAACCAAAACTATGTTTGTGTCATCATCAAAACACATAAACACATATATAGTAAAATAAATACAGAAAATAAAAAAAAACATACCTGCTGGCCCCCAAGCATAACCATAAGGGAGACCCATCTTTGGAACCCTCCAGAATTCTAACCCTACATATGGGAATGGTAGAAACATCTAGGGGTTGACCTCAACTTAGGCCTTCGTCGTGGCATTCCAGTAACACCCCACCATACCCCCCCCCCTCGCGGCATCACAGGAGCCCACCTCCTCATGCGAGGCTCCTGTGGCCCCCTAGGAGGCACCACCACCACCGCTCTCAATAGCACCATCCTCTCGTACATGATGCTACATAGAATACCAGCATATGAAAAAAAAATTGATCCATTCCAGACCTTATTAATTTGTGTCACCATCCCGTGATAACAGAAGCGGGAAAAATCGAAGAAGTGCCCAGACCTCAACCGACGCAAGACTCCAACCTGCAGGCGCGATGCCCGATGTGGAGCCGACGACCCTACGAGTCGCACAATAGATGTCAGAGTGCATTGTTTGGCCAATTCTATCACTGAGGCAATGCTGATGCACCCCTCCGTAAGGGGTGCCCTTCCACAATGACACACTCGGAACCTCTCCAAATCCACCCTCCCAGAAGGGAGTGGATACCGCAATGCCTCACCATGAGGTAGTAGCCCGGTCACAAAGTATACATCCATCTCAGGATGGATATCAAGGTTAGTCCCATGCAACATAAACATGTTTCACCTCCTGTGCCAATGTTGGATCAAGTAACGCAGCAGTCAGTCCTATGACCGAAGAAGCTCATTTTCCACGAACTTCAGGAGCCCGCATTGCGCCAATTGTCAGTGCCCCTGATCGAAGGTGGCTAATGTAGTTTGAAGCTCGGGCCAATCCCACTCCCTCCACAACAACCTGTCATCCAAAAAAAATAGGCAAAAAATCCAACAAAAAAAAATTGACTTGGCCTTTTGCATGTCTGTCCCTCAGACAGGCACGTTGAATGCACGCTTGTATTTATCACAAGTGCGCATAAAGCACACCAAAATAGAGGAATAGAGCACATAAATGATAAGGCGTGCAAAACCCCAAAAAACATGCACAAAGGGTGCACTCTTACCCTGATCTCCCACGCAATCTAGGGTAAAAATTACTCATAATCCGTACAAACCAATTTTGTATGGACCCCGGCACCCTCATACTTACAAAATTAAAGTGCAGGACATCATGGAGGTTACTTGGGCATGATATCACTAATCCCTGGTGCTCAAGCTGATTGCAACGGCAAGAACTACTCCGTAGAAGCCTCTGACCTCTCAAAAAATCAACAAGTACAAATGAATTGAATTAAGGCCATATTCACCTATATATCACTCTTTTCAAAAACAAATTGGAGGACCATAACGAGAGATCAGAAGGTCCATTACCCAAACCGAAAGCAACACTATGTTCAACACTCCATAACGAACAAAGGCGATGCCACACATTCGTACTCCTGAAAAAATAAATTTGCTGCGCCAACATGTATGCTCTCTCTCATCTTATTTTTTAAAGCTCGTGACTTTCAATAATATTTGATAAAGAAGATGCTTTCACTTGAGGTAGTTGTTTTTGAAGGAAAGCTCGCAAACCATCCACAACTCCATCCACTGAAAGTTCCAGAGTAGGTATCATTCTACCACCAGCATGATAGAGTCCCATAAAACTCTGCATATCCTGACATCATTTCTCCATCAGAAATCAACCACAAGTTCCACATATCCGACCGTGTTTATCATCACCTCGCCATGCACATGATAAACATCCTCGTTGGTTGGTAGAGCCTTCCCTCCATGGCACTCATCACCCACAGTAGACCATATATCACAAAAAAATTGACACCATGGCCATACCACTTTAGTCCGGGAAGCACCTCATGCCCATCCATCCACCATGCATAAGGTCAAGTTTTACCATACAAAATAAAACCCCTCTCCCAGATGGTCAGGTTGTACAAGAAGATCAAAAGCACACTACCACGCCTCACATTTGGCCCACCATACCTCCATCAGCATAATCCCATCTATGATACTTTTTCATCTACTTCATCAACCTCACACATGAGACCAACCAATGGGGCCCCCACCCTCAGTAAAACACCCGCCTCACATCATCAGTGAGCAAACACTTTCATGTTTTGGGGCACCTGTCTCTGTGTTTTGTACAAACCAAACCCTATTATTTTATACTTTTAGTAAGTGTACAAAGGCCACAAACAGTGCACTACATCCTCCACCCACCCATTCATTTTTTCTCCCATAGCAACAGTCTCTGAGCACCCCTAGTCAAAATATACCACCCTCACGCAAAAGCCACCATGACATTCATAATGAGTTTATACCCACCCTGGAATTCCTACCACCTCAAGGACTTTCCCCATCAGAAATAGTTATTACTACCACCAAGCTGCTTATTATACTCCGACCTTGGGCCACTAAATTCCCATCATCAGTTTTCAGTCACCCCTCACCACCATGCCTATGTTAAACCCATCACATCTAGGATCCTGGTTGTTCATATCAGTGACCCCCTTGTTTGGTTGAGGCTTCCTTTTTTTTTACTCCAACAATTATTTTCCAAAAAGGAAGCGGTACTTTGGATCATCCCTCTCCATAAAAGGGGCATCCTCAGGTGGCACTGTGGGTGACATCATTGCCCACAAATGTCAATGATCGTCCTGACATTTGACTACAACACAAGCTTTCATGTCAAGATGGTATTGTACCTTAAAACCATTTCACTTTGAGCAAATTCATCAAAGACTCATGCCTTCATAAGCGTCTCGTTTAGCAATGCTTACACGAGAAGGTCCCAGCCAGCACCTATGCATACAATGTGCAATTATAGCCATACCAAGTTTACCCATATGGGTACCACATTCCACTATTGTCAAAGAAAAAACGCCCATGAGGGCTTCAGCAGTCATCGTCATCAACCAGCAGATCACTACCATATTAGTGACACAGATAGAACATGTATCTGTCAAATATATTTCTTTAACAAGCCACAACATTACTTGCATGGGACATGTCCGCCTCATAGAAAATTTGTATATATTGTATTATATTTTCTTATAGGGGTCCCACAGGACATGGTTGTTCTTCGAACTGGTTCAGGGTGTCTCCAATTCTGAGCTACACGCAGGTCTCTCTCTCTCTATGCACAGTATACATAAAAGAAACTATAATGTATTTCATCTATACAGTTCTTCTTAGGCCTCACACATTAGGGGGAAATTATTAACACTGGAAAATCGTACAAGAAAAGATGACATTATTTAATGTGAGGCAGAAGGATTTATAGGGCTGAGAGACATTAGAGAATCTGGAAGGTATTTTAAAATCTCTAAGGTCTAAGGAAAAATCAAATTTGAACTATTCATAAATGATTTTGCGCGCAAAATCCTTCAATCAGAGCGCCTTTTCCCGCCTTTTGATCCGAAAAAATGCGCAATCCTGGGAGTGGCAGAAGTCACTTTCCAGGACCACAAAAAAGCACACTCCAGGACATTGATTCCACACTTGAAGCCACCTAAGGATAGCCACCCAAGCCTCCTTAGAACATCAAAGGAGCACACAATGGAATAAATGTGGCACACAATGGAATCATCCCCCTCTCTTGGGTCACCATACACAATGTACCAAGAGAGGGAAGGAGGATTTGAATTCTCCTATAAAAGGCCACCAAGAGATGAACAACCTGAGAGCACATTGTTATGCTGGCCAGAATTTCCCCAAGCAATACCAATAGTCTGTGATCTGGAGTAGAGATAGAGGGGACTCAAATGTTGTCCATCCAAAAATTTCAGTCCACCATCGTAGAGAGAGCGATACTTTGCACCAAGTCAAGCTTGGAAGTAAATACATCCTTGCATCGGGACTTAGAACCCCAATTTCTAAGGGACCCTTGGCAAATGGGTTAAAGTTTCATCCTCATTTCCTACCAGCACTCAATAAGATGGGATGTAAGTGCTGCCGTTTGGATTATTGAAGTTGTTTGACTCTATTTAGAGCTTTTCTCTTAATTTTTTTTGTTTTAGTTTAATTTTTATGTTTGAATATGCATGCTATTTCTCTATCTCGTATTTTTATGTTCTAGCATGTTCCATTAACTTGCTTGACTCCATATCTTTTCTTCCGACCAATAACTTAAGAGGGTAACCACACCCCTTAAGTTGGTGTGATTTTGTAAATGCGTGCACCAAACACACTAACATAGGAGCTTATGGCTACTAAATGATTTATTTGCACTCTCGTGCCATTTTCGTTTTTTACTATGTTCTCTTTACCTTTTATATATCTGATTTCAAAATAAAATTTTCCAAGCATGGCTAACCATCATGCTTGCCTTAAATTTAGCTTTGGATTATCAAATAAATATTTCAACCCTCCATGGTCAAGAATTAAGGTAAAATTTCGACCAAGAAGGTAGTTTCTCCACATTCTCAATGCATGAATAATGGCAACTAATTCCAGATCATGAGTTACAAAATTATGCTCATGTTCATTCAACTTGTGGGATTCATTACACACCACTTTACATTCTTGCATCAACAATCCACTAAGTGCCTCCTTACAGGAATCTATGCACACAATAAAATCCTTTTCAAGCCTTTTTTTTCCTTAATACTAGTGCATTGGTCAACAATTGGTTCAATTGATCAAATCTTGCTACACAATCAATTTTCCATTCAAATTTATTTCCCTTCCTCTGTAGGATATTGATTGGGTGTCCTATCTTGGAGAATTTTTTGATGAATTTTTGTAGTAGCATGTGAATCCCATTAAGGACCTAAATTCAACCACATTTCTAGATGTTGTCTATTCCATGATATCCTTAACCTTCTTTGAGTCAAATTTTACTCCCTCTCTTGATACAATGTGTCCCAAGTAATGGATTTGTGATTGGAAGAAGTTTCATTTACTAGGATTTGAATAAAGCTTATGTTCTCTTAATAATTTCAATACTGCCTCCAACTTCTCTTCGTTCTATTCCTTGGTCCTTGAATAAACCAAAATTTCATCCATGAAGACTAAAACAAACTTATACAAATATGGGTGTAGTAAATTGTTCATAAGGCACACAAAGGTTGCAGGTGCATTGGTAAGTCCAAAGGTCACTACCAAAAATTCATAATTCCCATACCTAGTTCTGAAAGTTGTTTTGTGAATGTCCTCGTCTTTTATACAGTCTTGATGATAGCCATACCTCAAACCAATTTTGGAAAAGGTTGATGCTCCTCTTATGTAATCAAACAAATCATCAATCCGTGGAAATGGATATCTATTCTTGATGGTAAATTTGTTTAACTACCTCTAATATATGCATAATTTGAGTGTACCATATTTATTCTTTACGAATAGGACTAGTTCTCCCCATGGAGACACACACAGCCTTATATAGACTTTATCTACCATTTCCTTAAGATATAATTTAAGTTGAACCAACTTTGGTGTACTCATCTTGTATGGTGCCTTGGATGTTGGTGTTGCTCATGGAATCAATTCAATGGATAAGTATACCTCTTTGTGAGGACATAATCTAGAAAATTTTTCTCAAAAACACATCTCCATATTTCTGCAAAACATGATATTTCTTTAGTAGTTGGCTCTCCTCTTATTCAGTGCTGCTAGTTTCCTTTTCATTTTTGGAAATGTGTACAAAAAATAAATGGAAACCTTTCATGTTGATTCTCTTGGATTTCATGGTTGTGATCAACCACACTAAGGTATTTTTTCGCTTCCCTTGCAACATCCTTCTTTCTCCATGCTCATCTAGGCTCTCAATTTATTTTTCAAAACAGTGAACTTAAATATTGTATGCATACATCCAATCCTTTTCTGAGAACATTTTATACACACTCAATCATAATATATTGATATTTTCCATTTTTGGCATCCCATTTAATTCAATTGGTCAAGTCTTCACCCAATATTCAACCTTCTTCTTTATTCTTATGGATAATTGAACTAGCCAGGATTCCTCTGTGGGTCTTGGTTCAATTTACATCGTATCGCAAGCTTAGGGCTAACATAGCTATAATTAGATCCAGGGAAAATCAAATTATTAATTGTTTGATTGCAAATATTACCTTCCATTTCAATTATGGAAGCCTGATAATCTACCTACCAATTTTCTAGTGTTTCCTAGATCCTAACCACACCACATGCCACATATCCCATAATCTATGCATCCTCTACATTGTATAGTTTCAGACCAGCATTCTTTTGTTGTGGGAAATTTTGTCTCAAATTATTTTGGCCACAAATCAAACACTTATATAGACCCTTCCCATATCTCTTGGCTCCTTCTTGAGCTAAATAGTCTCTTCCTTCAATGTTGAGCCTTCGTTGACACTCTTGGGTAGGAGGGACAATATGTGATTCCTTAATTTTTTTTCTACATATTTCCCTTGAATTTGGAATTACTTTTTGAATTCCAATCATACTTAAATTTTGGCCTGTGCTTGGATTAAGTATAGCAGTGTTTGAGCTTTTTAATGGCATCATTTAACATCTGAGGCTCATGGATGTCAATTCGATCTCTAAATCATAGAGGCAACTCAAAGATAAATATATATATTTTGGCCTTCTCATTTTTAATATATGGCATGTATCATAGCAATTATAGGAACTTGGTGACATACTCCTCATTCGTCATTTGCCCCATTTTTAGATCATAGAACTATTTTTCCTTGTTATCATAGTACTTGTTAGATAAATACTTTTCTATAAAGAGGCTTTCAAATTCATCCCAACTCAACCCCTCTTCATTTATGCCTCTAACATTTTCCATGTCTTCCCAACATATGTTTACTTTTCCATTTATATTATAGGTGGCTACACTTGCTTTCATTTTCTGAGAATAGTTATGGATTCTGAAGAAATTCTTCATTCCAAGTAGCCAAGATTCTACATCTCTCTATAAAAATAGGGTAGTTTGGACTTCTTAAATTCCTATGGAATATAGTTCCTTTCTTTCTTTCTTTGATGGTGATGATGAGAATGGAGATATTATCCCCTGGCAATAAAACTAGAATGTTTACTAGATTGGTGTCCATGAGTGCTAGTTATATTTTTAGGGGTACTGAGTGGTGCATTCCCCCTCACAGTGTATCAAATTTCCATTTTTTGCCTCTTCTTGGACTTGCTACCATCTTCCCCATTTTTTCTCTCCTCTTATCCCAAAGGGATCTTCCTATCTTTTTGACTATCCCCTAGCTCATATTGTGTCTTCCTTTGCAAGTCTAAGAGGTTTTGCAATATGCATTAGAGGAATTTGAGATCTAAAATGGGCCTCATAAGGAAATTATAAAACAATAATGGAAATAATAAAATAATATTTGATTACATCGTCAAATTTTAGAGGGGAAAAAGAAAAAAACTACTTTTTCAACTCATATTTTCAACTTATCTCCTTATGGGTTTACTCAATTTTCGAGCGGAAACACTCATTGGATGCAAAATTTTATTCCTGATCCAAGGAGTACCCATGTTACATACTTTTGATGAGCCTTGCTACACGAAAAATGAAAAATACATGAAAAATGTGATTTCAATCACGTTTTTTCATGTATTTCCCATTTTTTATGTAGCAAGGTCCATCAAAAGTATGCAACATGGGTACTCCTTGGATGAGCAATTAAATTTTGAATCCAATGAGTACTCCTACTTGAAATTTGAGTAAAACATTATGGAGATAAGTTGAAAATACAATTTGAAAAAGTATTTTTATTATTTTATTATTTTTTAATCTTTTTAATTTTTTACCCCAAAAAAGGTGAATCATCCCCCATGGTTGACATCATCATCTTGAATCTATTGGTTCTTATAAAGTTTATTTTGGTTGTACATTTTTCTTAGGAGGCCCATTTTAGACCTCAAAAGTTCTCTAATGAATGCATTTACCTCAGCTTGTTTTTCTTGGGCCCTTGCTAGCCTTTCATTATCTACTTCACAACTTATTATTTCGACACTTAGAGTCCTTAAGGTATCCATCCAATCAAGATATTTTTCCCATCCTCCTTAGCCAATCAATCTCTCTTCTTTATTGGTCCCTGCTTCCTCATATCTATGTTGTGATTTATCATAACTATATTGCACCATCTTGCTTCTCATTTCTTGATTCTCTCATTGTATCTTGTTTATTGTGATGTGTTTTCATCCACACATAATGTTAGTTACATGAGAATATATACAAATGACAAGATATTATACCCATGACCTTTCTCTTGCAGAGTTGTTATAGTAAGACCAGCTACAACCAACAATACATGTTGGTACACCATTATCGGTTAATTAACAACTCATTGACACTCATGTACTTACCTACAATATTAGCGAATACATCATTCATACAAGTTATTAGCTCATCAAAACCATGGAAACATATAAATTATTTGCACCATGGTAGCAATTAGTTCACAAAGTAAGCATATCAATCATGCATGCAACCAATCCATTATAGATTGACTTTTAACACCTAAAAATTTGTTTAGTTAATTTTCTAAAAATTAATATGAAACTCCTTTGCAGGGGTATTGTTAATACTTTCTTATTATATATCCCATCCAGTCCATGTGTTGAACCTGGATGATGCCACTTTGTGAGATACCCCTACTAATCCCCACCAAAACACTGGTTAAAAAAATGTGGTTATTGTGCTGACCCAAGATACAAGGTATCATTATGGAAATGGGGTCTAAAAATTTTGATGTTTTTAGCTAGCTTAAAACCTCAATTAGACATCACTCTTATGTATTTCTTGTCAAGACAATTCTGCTTATATAAATTTTTACTTGAATTTGTCCTTGGATCAAGAGATATGATTAAATTAACTTATGATGAACTAGAAGGTTCCATTTCATCAACCTGAGCACATGGAACTCACATGGCTATCCTATCCAACCTTCTGGTTCCACCTAGAAATGGTATATCAATTGTTGATCCATTCATGGGTTGGATTCTCACATATATTGGACACATACATAGTTTAAAAACCATATCTTATTCACATTGGCCACATATAAACATACATAATTATACATTCAAATGACAGGTCATCAATTGTTAGCAATCTTCCAATTATTCGAGCTTTATTACTCGACACTTTTCATTTGCGCAATCAAAATTGATCCAGGCTCAATCTTTTGAGGTGACCTGTAAGATGGATCTGTCATTGCGCTAATAGTTAAACTATTGGGATCACATGCACACCATCATATCCTGGGCTTATGTCATCTCTCTCCTTTCAAATGCACACTTCGCTTTAAACTCCTAGGGACCAACCTCTGAGCTTATGTGGCTCGCTGGGTCCAGTACCCTATGCTGCATGTAACTCAAATTGGTCTGCGACTTCCACTTCTTAAGCCACATTGTCCAAATTGTGTGCATAGGAGCTTCACTAAATGAAACCATGATATATCACATGCATTTTTGGCATACTAAACAATACCCCTAATTTGACTACATATTTGAAAATGCCTATAAAAATCACATTATTTAGCCCCTACCAATACGAACCCAATACACCTTCCCAATTTAAAACACCCCTACTTTCACTAGATATTGTAGGTATCCATTTTTTATTAACATTTTGTATACCCCTTTATATTTTTTCATTAAATTTGAGCTCCATTTTGTATACCTCCCAATATTAAAATCGATTTACCCCCTATATATCCCCCAATATATTATGTCATGTTTTCCTCAATATACATCCCCAAATATTAAAGCACGCAGTATGGTATTACTCCCACAGTGAAGCACCTGTGGCACTATGTCATTTTGGTCATTCCTTAAGAGTGGTGTGAGGCTAATTCTCAGGAGATAGACTCCTGGACATGAAAGTTATTGATGATTTCCACTCAAATTCTAATATATACGAGTCCCTCTTGCCACTACTTGCGGCATGATAAGCCCTATTTCCATGGGAGTTATTTCTGCCACCGACCAAGGTGAAACCTCAAATTCATCTTATCCTACTCCACAATCTTGACCCTACCACGTTAGCCCAGTCCTCGCCAGCTTGACCTTTCCCTTGCGCAAATTATTGTTGGTTTCCAGGATGTAGCCTCCAGGCTTACGTCACACTGAGATCTTTCCCTGTCTTTGATTTATATCGCTCACTATCAGTCATTTATTATGTTTTCCTTGTGCTCAGTTACACCTTGTAGTCATATGGCTAGTGACATGGATTTCTAGTTGACCGTTACATAGCCCAATAAAATTATCCAAGCTCATGGATACAGTTAAAATGTTTTGTATAAGAGATAAGGTTTTTCTCCCATTCTGTATCTCCCACTACCATGAAATGTGTTTGGGCTACAAGAGGATAATGAAACCTTTATAGGCACTTAGTTACATTTGCATGGTTAAGGCCACGATGGTTCAATTTGATACTTGGGTGACATTGAGCCAACACAAAACCATATATGAAGAGATCAACAATGGCTCAATCATGGTGGTTCTACAAATGTTTAGACATTCACTAGAGCTTGACCATTTCCTTTATAGCTTTCTGAAGCACGTTCTAATGCTATACCTCTTAATATTACTAAAAGGATACCCTCTTTAGGTTCTTGATGACAATACACAAGGCACAGTTCAAGGACTTGTCCATCTAGGCCAGGAACTTGTCCATTTAGTCCAAGAATTTACCCTTTCAGGCTAGGGTCCTATCCATCCAATATTTCAGAGTTCTGTGGTTCTTTGGGTCCTCAATATGTTACAATGAACATATCAATATCCATTTAAAGATACCAAGTCCTCTCTTGAAGAATAAACAAGCAAAACAAGCTTATAAAAGCACCCAGAAAGCATATGATGCCAAGCAGGCAATAAGGAGATCAATGTTCCACTATCAAACAAGAAACCCTCCTTTGCAGTCCAATTACATACATAAGCCATAAATGCATCCACATAAGTGACAATAACTAAAGCCTACACGAATTTAATTCTTAAGGACAGGAATTACAGGAATGGACCACACACTTGGCTACCCAATATTCAATACTAAAGGCCTGAAGCCACCTAGGGAGCATCCAATGCTCATACCACACACAAAATTTTTACCCAGTGCATATTGCACCCCCACATGCATACATGCATTAGAATCTCGCCATTCCAATCTTAGCAAACCATGAGCCATTCATACAGTAAATACACCAATGATTTACAACTTAACATGAGCTCAATAACAAGAAGAAGTAGTTATAAAAACTTATATGGAATTAATACTAGAGTTGGTAACTGAGATCAGGACAATAACACTCCACCCAACCATACACAACTACACCAAAGCCTTACTTGCAACCGTCACCCCCAAGATAGATTCCAAATCTTGAGGTGGGGTGCTTCTTAATGTTTACATCCAACCAACATAGTTGAAATAACATATCACAAGGCCATTCCTACCTTCATCCACCAACTAGGCTCATTAAAAATCACAAATTTTAGTCATATGCATAGTCGTGCCAATATTCACAATATATAGAACTCCAACTAACTTTTAGAAGGAGAGAGTTACCTATCATGAAGGTTCATAAGTGGTTAAGTTGTTGATGGGTAAATATATCACTTTACCAGGTGGTTCTTTTATGATTCAAGCACCAGTGCTTTAGCTCCAAGGCAACTTCTAGTGGTTCTATATCCCTCACAAGCACCTGAGTGATTCTTCCCAATTCTAACAAGTTCATCAATCCACAAGATTCTAGTGGGTTCTTCAAAATTGCATGCAAGCCATGCTATTTTAAACAATTCACACAACAATCTTCACTCAAAAAGGTTTCTTATCTGGTGCTCCTCTTCCTAAAGTCAGTTTCATGCTAGAGACCACTTGATCTCTATTTCAACTTTTCATTCTCCCACACATAGTAGCTCTGGACATAACATTTTGCTTCCTATACTTCTCGGCTTGAGCACACATGAGAGCAAGAGAGAGCATATATTCCTAAATGAACATCTATTTCATCACCTAACAGATTATTTTCCTTCGTTCTGTTGAAGAATGAAACTAGGTTTGGTATTCATAAATGTATTTGAGTCATTATGTAATGTACTTATCAAAATAATGAAAAGAAAATTTTTATTATTATTTAAATGACTTATTAAATCATGGGTTTCATGCTTGGGTCATAATGTTTAAGGTCAAAGTCCCCATTTAGTACATCTAGGATTTATTTTGAGTCAATAGAGTCATTTTACATTTAAAGAGACCCTTCTTGGGCTTTTGAATAATGCAAAAATAATTATTTTTGAGTCAAAAATGAATTATGTCACGTCCACACCAAGTCAGCCTCGAGAAGTTCAAGTCAACCTTAAGGAGGCAAATTCAACCTCACCTAAAGGCTATATATTGAGTAGATCGAATTCATTTGGAGAAATTACTCTCATACAAGTTTGATATCAAGAAGTAGCTGGGAAAAAGTGTGAAATTGGAGATGGAGGTCAAAAGGAATGAAACTTTGTTCAAGAGTCAATAGAACGGAAAAATCGAAGTTTTGGGACATACATCTCTCTCTCGTATGGGATACTTTAGGAGATCGAAGTCCCTTTGTCTATATCAAAGTCGTTGCTGCCATTTGCTACCAGTTGTTGCCAAGACAAGTTTGTTGCTAATAGGTCGAAGTTGTTCCTACTACTAGTTTTTTCTACCTCAAGTAGAAGTACTAAATCAAAATTGAAGTTACTGGTTCAATATCGAAGCTATAGGGTCAAGATCAAAGTTGCTAGAAAAGTGTTGCATCATAAAATTGGTGTTGCTCCTGTTGCTACCGGGTCGAAGATAGTATTATTTGAAAAATAAGAAGAGGTCTGAATTGGTGTGGAGGAAGTCTATGTCAAATTCTAGAGTCTTCAATTATCTCATGAAAAAATATTGAAGGAAGAATTGTTGACTAGGTTTTCCCCTAGAGTGGGGTTTTTCCCTAGATGTCCACCTATATCTGGTATCCTTGATCTGTGTGATACTATTTTGGTAATTTCTTGATGAACTAAGAAAAACAAGATCATAAGAAAGTTAATAATAGACAAGAATATCACAAGTAATTATCAATTATAAGAAAATGTTTTTGCCTTTCTGATTTTCTAACATGGTATCAGAGCTTTGGTGAAGAAAGAGGAAAAAGGAAGTCTCAAGTAGTTGATTAATGAATCATAAAAGGAGATTTTTTTAAGGGAATAAAATTATTATCTTCAAGGAAAATGTATAACTCAATAAATAGAGAGAACAAGCTTGGATTAGCTTCAAATTCTAGGTCATGGAAAAAGGGAATTGACCTCATTCTTAAAAATAACAAAGTATTGGATCTGTTTAAAGGGAAAGTAAAGAAGCCTACTAGAGAATCCAATGATGAAAATAAGGTGAAGTTCAGAGAATCAGAAATATTGGCCATGACACTAATGGTAGAAGGCATAAAGGATAATATTGCCCCATATATATCCAACATTGACCATGCTATAGAAATGTATAAGGCTTTGTCAAAGTTGTTCACTATCAAGAATATTGGTCAGGTGGAAAGTTTGAAGAATGAGCTAAGAACTACAAAAAATGACTAAAGATGACATTTTGATTTCCTTCTTTGTAAGGATAGCCATAATTATAGATGACCTTATAGCCATAGACGAAACTATATGAGACAAAGAGCTAGTGATAATTTCACTATTGGGGTTGCCACCAACTTGGAGTACTTTTGCTTCATGAATAAACAATTTGAAAGAAACTCCCACATTTCAAGAATTATGGAATCTCTATAGCCAAGAGGAAATGAGAATCACATTACTTTCCAATAATGAAGATGTTTCAAATGCCTACACTACTAATCATAAGAAAGGAAACTCCAAGAAGTCAAAAGGACTAAGAAGGAAGGTTGCCATGATAGTCACTATAGAAGTGACTATCATGGCAATCTAAATAATAAGAAAATGGAAAGGGAACAAGCCAATGTTTCTCAAGAAGCATCTCCAAAGAAGAATAAATTCGAAGAATCATATATAAGGGACTTGCACTACTAAGTCCTTTTCTCTAAGCCTTAGTTAATTCATTTTCCATTTTTTATTCTTAGTATTTGTAGGTTAACATACTTCTGAAAAGACATTTATGAATTTTTTTTATAAAGTTATAGGTATCCCTCAAGCTTGGAGGGAGCCCGCATCAACTTCCAAAGATAAGTATCTTACTCTTTTTTGGTTTTGGTTTCTCTTACTTATCTAAGCTTGTTTATATTAAATACTAATCACATTTCTACTTCTATTTCTAGATTAAGAAAAAGTCTTGTTGTATACTCAAGGATTATGACAAAGCTTTGGAATTATAAGGTTTTTCAAGTAAGCAAGGTATGAATTAAACTATAAAACTTTGATCTCTTCAAGATAAAATTATATTCATTATGTTTTATATTACTAACATTGTTGTGTCTAGATTTATTGAATCATAAAGATTCTTGATTGGGTGATTCATCATTAGATAAATCTACCCTCCTCATATCTTTGATTATTTTTGCGGAACCCTAAAAGGTTTCTCTTGAAAAAAAACCCTAACTTAAGGGTATGTTGATAATAATGTGTAAAACCATAGGCTACTTAGGGTTATTGATGAATTCTAAGGAAAATGATATTTTTTATGTTTTGATGATGTCATGTTTGGGGTTTTGGTATGGTTATAGAAACCCTAATCTTCTAGGGTTGAATCGTAATTCCTAAAATCCAAAACCTTTGAGGTTTTGATAAAATGGGGTTTGTTGTGTTATGAAACCCTATATATTTAGGGTTTGGTAGAGAAAGACTCTTATGACCTAGGAATGAATCCTTATATATATGTTTGATCGTCTGATCAAGTTTTTTATATGTCTGACTTTAATGTGTTTGTATCATTGGGTTTGAATAACTTATACTTGAGCATGATGATGTAATACTAGTTATATGTCTTGACCTAAGTATTAGTCGTCATGAGTTCTAGGGTTTGTAACTAAGCCCTGGTAGAAGTTTGATAATCTAGGATGATAGTGAATTTTAGGGTTTTGTAACTAAATCTTAGTAGAAACTCAATTCTCTGATATATTATGACAAGTCTGAAATTGAGTTGTGATTGGTTTTTATTATTGAAGCTTAAAGGTGCATGTATGAAATCTAGGGTTTTCACTAAATCCCAGTGGGAAGTATAACATATGAATTCTAAAAGTGGTTAGATACATTGTTATACTTGTTTGAATTGTTTCTAGGATTTGCTACATAAAATAATTCATCCTAGATATAATGTGATTGATATCTTGATTGAGCTGTTGATGTGATTTGTAAAAGAACTTGGGAAAGAAGTTGAAATATTGAAGTAAATTCTATTTTTGATTATAAAGCTGAATGCTTCCATTATTATATGACTTTGATATGATTAACTTCATGCTTCTATAGATTTATTTCTACTTGCTATCTAAGTTGGGGAGGTACATGATCTTCAAAATGGTGAAAATGTTCGTAAAACATGATGAAAGAGTATATATAAATAATGAGTCAAGGAAGCCATGGAAGATTCTCTAATGTCATTAAAATTTATCTCCCTAAGTTAAGAGGGAGCCTGGATAGAAGAAATATCCCTGGTTAAGAGGGAGGGAATATTATAGTCTTGAAATAAGAAATTGGAGAATGCATCTTGAGGTGATGATGAAATAAGGAAAGTAGGATTTGGTTGTAAAATATGTTGGTACATGGGAAGTAGGAAAGATAGTTGTATGGTTGATACGGGTCCGTCAGCTACTGGATTTACCCATGATCTTTTACTTATGTGATGTTGTTAGAATTTCATTTTAAAAGAGCATAAAAGAACACATGTGCAGGTTGTAAAGAAGGGAAACAAGACAACCATCAGCAACATGCAAACACGAGACATTGATAATGGAGTTCACCTAGTGTGTGCTATGTCTCCGGGCCCGGTGTCAAAATGGGTTAGGTCGCTTCATATAGTGCTGGAAGATATGAACATGTACATGGATGATGTTAATACAAGGATGTGCCCTCAACATGAGTGCCTTGTCTCTCCATGAGATGTTCTATTAAAGGAAATCTCACTCACAATGAACCTCCTATTAGCATGACATAATCTCACATGAAGCAAAAATAAGATCTCACACAAGCATCAAGCAAGGATCTAGAAATCATAATAAATCCCACAACAAAAAGAGGCACATGATCAAACTGCATATACCTCAACCCAGAAGCTAGTTGAAGAAGCGGATTCTCAGCTGCTCCTCCTGGTTGTATCGTCGAACTCGTGGCGTCGAGGTGTATAGAGTCAACTGTCCACACATGAGAATCAAACACCGTTATGCCAACATGAAAAATTGTTGAGAAATGGGGGCTCTGCTGCTAAAACAGACATCACTTTTGAGCTCCTAGCACCGAGAGGTGTAAAATCGACATAAAGTTTGTCGAAAATGGACTCTGGCAAGTTTTGGGCCTCAAGGAATCTTTTCGATTCCCTCAAGATTCCCAAAGATTCTACTTTCCAGGGAATCTCCAAATCTTCTGCTTAGATGGCCATTCTAATTTTACCATCACATTCCCTGCAAATTTCTGGTTAAAATGACTGTAAACTTCATATCATTCTGACAAAATGGAATTTTACCTCCCTATGGAATCTTCTAGGAATCAAAGAACATTATTTGCAAAAGATTCTCCATCTTGAAAAGCATGCCAACATGGTTCTGCCTCTATGGATGCACTCATGGTTCCCCACTCCTTCTCTGCTGGTACGCCGTCCTTCTTCTTGCTCGACCTCCTCCGTCATTGGCTGAATGGCAAGCGATTTTTTGTTTTGTTTAAATAACTATGTTTTCAAACAAACTTAAACAAGTTATGGTCGTTGCCCTAGTGGAAAAACTTGGCGAATAGTGTGGAGGTTGTTCAAACCCCGCCCACTCCATCTTTAGCATAAATTTTGGCACTATTTTTGAAATTGGTGACGACATTTGTTATAACCGTTGGTATTGTTATAAAAATTACAAAATATATATATGAAATTTGTTGGATATTGTTTGAACCACATATCTGTCATTTTTTTTGGTGGTTGATTTTTAATATCATTGTATGTGATGTGGGATCCGCCATGGGTTTCGGTGGGGGTCATGGCCCGCCGACCCAAAATTTAATATTTTTTTATGTGATATTTGTGATATGATCGTTGGGGGGGTGGTGGGGTTGGTGGCCCGCCACCCCATTTTAATATATTTTTTGTTTTTTATAACAAATAATGGGCATTTTTTATTTTAACAAAAATAAGGGTTATTGGGAAAAATAATAAGGCCACAATTTTTCCGTTTTCGGGCTCTGGGTTCCCTGCCAGTTAATGGTGAATTTGTGGGACACTTAAACCTGGCTCACTGCCCAACTTTGACCAAAACTTTGACTTGCTCTAAATTCTCCATACGGGCTCAGATTGGAGATCCGTTCACACCGTTGGAATCAAGGCGACGATTACTTCAGTATGAACATAGTTCGAGATTCATCTGACTAGTTTGAATTTTGACCTATCATCAGCCCTCTTGGTCTCTTGAGGGTATCTAGAGCCATCTGAATCAATCCTCCCCACTGAGGAGCTTTTGGTCCACCAAAAGCATGAAAACAAACTGCAGCTTATTTGTACCTTGTCTGCGCCATAGGTGTCCTGAAGGGTCACCCTTCATTCTTCTTCACCTTTGTCCTTCAGAGCCATAAGTGATGAGGCGCCACCTACATCCTCTACAAACCTGTAGTACAATATCTTGCAAATTACATGCTTACTAAGTGACCAATCTATGACCCAAGTATTCCCCACACTTGCCACAAGTTTATAACCATAATCAGTGGTCAAGTTTACATTAAATGATATAAATACCCCAACTAGCAATATAAGGCCAAAATATCATTGTTGCTTCATAAGTGATGGAAAACACATCATCACTTTTCAATTTTAAATTGCAACGTATGATTACAAAGTAAGGAAAAAAACACTACCAAACCTAGAAAAAACCATCTCTCACTTATCAAAGTGAATGGGTCATCTCTCTGTGGCACATTTTCTCATCGAACAATTGTTTCAATTGGTTCCTGTATGGATGCTTTGTCCTTAAGGCGTTGCTTTGGATCGAGCCTCCAACACGTGGCTCTCTAATGGCTACTTCTTTCATAATGACTGCAGTGAATCTTCTTCCTCTAGGCTTGCTTTACCTTCTTCTTTTCCTGTAATGGAGAAGGCCTTTCATGCCTCATCCTCTTTTGTGTTGCCATTCTTTTCCAACACTCGGCAAATAAATGGTTATGTAATCCTCAATAACTACATGTTTTCCAATGCCATGATATATTTTCATTATTAACGACATGATTGTAATCAAAATGAACATTAGAATACTGATACTTTTTATACCTTTCTCAGTTGTCTCCCGTGCAATCATGGTGACGAGAGCTTGCCTCATCTCTTTCTCTCCAATGTGCGTTGTCATAGGATGATGGTGCAGAGTTCCCATCAATCTCTTTCCCCAATGGTTTCAACCATGTGTTGGGAGTTTTTGACACCTTCGAGCATTGTCCTTCAATGTATCCCAAACCTGCTAATTGAGGTCTCTACACGACCTCCAATGGTTGAATCATGCCTTGGCCATTAACGCCAAGTCCTCCTCCTTTGTATCCCATCTTAGTGATGAGTCTCATGCCAGTTATTGTAAGGGGTATCTCCACATTTCCCACATAAATGATAGCATGTGAAGATGAAACTGAAGAAACATCAGCATTGTTTACCTCACGTCGACTCAGAAATAGGTGATGATGGCTTCTTCAAGCCTTTGTTATAGTTCAATTCCTTCAAGGTCTCTTCCGTGACTCGTAGATGAAGCTGCAATATTTGCTTCTCTTCTTTCTCTTATTGTAGAAGCCTCATTAATTCAGTGTCCTTTGCTTGAAGGCTCTAGTCATTGTGCTTCAGTTCTTCCAAGGTTACCTCTGTGGCTTGCAACTGAAGCTGCATTCTCTTCTTATCCTCTTTCTCCTCTCATAAAATCACTTTCAATTTTGTGTTATCTTCTTGAAGGCTATAGTTGATCTCCTCATTCGAATGATGAGAAGATTTTTAGGGTGATGAATATACCCTGGAAGATGTGGACGAATCATCGCTTTCTGCTTCTTCTTTCTCCTGTCTTTCATAATCTTCATACATCATGTCCACCATTTAGGACATCCTGGGAATGGCCTCATACATGTCTTTTCCATCCTCCATTTTTTCATGTTCAATCATTGTTCAAGTTCGGAATTCACATCAGTAAGAAGACTGCTCTAATACCACTTGATCCAGGTCCGTCAGCTACTAGATTTACCCATGATCTTTTACTTTTCTAATGTTTTTAGAATTTCATTTTAAAAGAGCATAAAATAACACATGTGCATGTTGTAAATAAGGGAAACAAGACAACCATCAGCAACTTGCAAACACAAGACATTGATAACGAATTTCACCTAGTGTGGGCTACGTCTCTAGGCCTAGTGTCAAAATGGGGTAGGCTGCTTCATATAGTGCTGGAAGATGTGAATATGTACATGGATGGTGTTCATACAAGGCTATGGCCAGCAATATCCATCTGGATCATTCCTCCCTCCTTAGGAAGCAATGGTCCCCATTGCGTTGAGATCCTCCATGAGATGAGGCAAATTCTGTTGAACTGGGTATTATATTTGTCGAAGATGTCGTGGACTTGCAAGCAGACATGCTGGATGCGTTTAGTAAATTTGGTTTCTTTATTAGCCTCAGACAATACATGTGTGGATTTTGTTTGTGTAGTTGTATGAGGTATGGCAACATCAAGCGGCGGTGCATTGGGGGTCAGATCAATGGACTGCTTGTCCTAACAGTGTAGAGGAACCTCTGTGAGTGCGGAGAAAATATCCTCGTATTCCTCCATGCCTTTGTCCATTTTCTATAGCCATGCAGGGGAGCCCTGTTTCGAGATTGTGGCCACAATATTCTTCTTTCCCTGTGAGCGACTTGTAAGGAAAATAAATTTCCTAGTTTGGGAAACAATCTTACTGCGTTGTTTTGCAGTATTCAAAGAGATGACAAGAGGCAGTACTACCTCTGGTATCCTGTACAAGTTATTTCCAAAATTAATAATAACAACACAAGGCTTAGACTCATACACAACATGTCTTCTCCATAAGTACCGATTTGGCCCAATAATACATCAGCTACATCAAGAGGAGTAACATCACACACTACCTCATTCGTGAATGGCTTGATACTGTACAGAAGGTGACACTACTAGCAAACGCGTAGATCTCTCCCTGAGTGAAGCCACCGATGGTATACAGTTGTGGGTGTGCTATGGTCAGTAGGCCGAGCCACTTCACGACTTATGCTGAAATGAGGTTCTTTTGGCTTCCACTATCGACAAGGAGTTGCAGTGGAGAACCCTTCACCCACATCTGTGAATGGAAGAGGCGCTCCCCCTCCTCTAGATCCTTGGGATCCTCCCTCTGTATCTTGGTGGTGGCAACAATGGCACTGGGATCTGCATCAATGATTTGCTTCCCTTTCTCATTGCCTTTGTCTAGTTTTGATTCAGAGTCAGAACATGCATCTGATTCAGAAGCCCTTATCTCAGCCACCAGAGACTCCTTGCCCCAACACTCACTTTTGTTGTGAGTGGAGATCTTATGGAACTCACACCACTTTCCCATGTCCTTCTTTGGCTTCGCGATATTGTTTTTTGCTTGTGGCTTTGGCAGGTTGTCTTGGGCTGCCATGCCTTGGCTTTGTACTTTATTCTGCAATTTGGGGGCCCCTTTCCCTTGCTTTTGATTCGCAAATCCAAAGTCTCGCTTCTTCTGTTTGAATTTCTACTCAATCTTGGTAGCATACTGGTATGTCGTACCAAGTGAGGAGATGTCGAGGAAATCCATTTCCTCCTGAATGTATATGTGTAGACAACTTCGATACTTTAGCACCAAATGTTTCTCCAAAGTTTGATACCCAACTTTGTGCATAGGGTATGGAACATATTTGTCAGCTCGTGCACATCTTGATCCCTTTGTTGCCGCAGCGTGGTCCATTGTATGTACTTGTCCTCGTAGCTCCCCACGAGGTAATATTGTTCCTTGATGGCATCTCGGAAAGAATTCCAAGTGGGTATGGCTGAGAATAGAGAGGGTTATGTCTCATCCTTTTTCTCACAGTAGGTTTCCCACCAGTCCTTGACATGGGGGGTAGCTTTGAGGAGTGAAAAAATAATCTTCTCCCCGTCGGAAAAGTCATGAACCGAGAAATATCCTTCTAATAGATTCAACCATCTATCTACGGCATCTGCATCTATTTGACCCTAAAATATGGGAATGTCAAAGTTTGATTTTATCTTAAAGGAAGTCGTGCCTCCAAAGTGGTTGTTGGATGCACATGCGCCATCGTTGGGCAATCGTTGAAGTATCTGGGCAAAGTTATCCATCATCGCGTTCCTTTGTTTTTCGAGGGCCTCCTCAAGCAATATTTTGATAGGATCTCCTACTCCCTCATCTTTATTTTAATCCCCCATGGGTGGCCATCGAGGTTTGCGAGGTTGATCTTGCAAAGGTTCAACCGGATCAAGCCCTAACTCCTTATACCCCGATCTCGTTGGGGACATGCAAAGAAGGATGGAGAAGAAGCAAACCGCTCTGATACCACTGATCCATATTTATGAAGGAATGCAAAAAAATACACATATAACCATAAATACAAAGATGTAGTGGAAATAACACTTCATTTCAGTAATATCAAAGAATTGAAATTTTCTTCCAGACATAATGGAAATAAACTAGCTAAGGTGTTGGTAGATTATCTCTAAGAAAAGATGTGGCGGATACAGGCCTCTGAACTGTGTTACAATGAGGCTCGAGGGCCTATTTATTATTAAGAAACAATGGAAAACTCTAAATGTCCAAAAACGTAACCCTAGGATATGAAGCGCCAACTATGGGCCCTGTTTGGGTAAATTGGTGGTTCAACTTCTCGAGGTCGTAACTTTGGCATACTATCTCCATTTGACACACATGATACATCGCTAGAAATATCTATTTGAGGACTAAAACTAGTGACCATGAATATCAATTCTGGAATAGAATCATATTCACCAGAATTGCGATGCCCAAAAAACGTCTTTTAGGGCCTCAAAATGACTCCCGAAGTTCAAGACCCGAAAAACTGCTAAAATAGTAGGTTTTGATGAAACTGAAAAAATTGAAAGGACTAATGGTGGCGTTTCGAATGGAATAGGTGGGCAGCCACCAATATCCACCTAGATCATTAGGGTCCTAAAACAGCTCCGGGAGTGTAGGACCCGAAAGCCTGCTAAAAATAGTAAGTTGTGCTGAAAGTGAAAAGCTGCAAGAATTGATGGTGGGGGTCCAAATGGAATAGGTGGGTGGCCACCGATATCCATCTAGATCATCCGACCACTTTGAATTTTTACCCATCATCAACCCTCTTGGTCTGCTGAGGGTATCTGCAGCCACCTGGATCAATGGTTGAGGAATATTTTGTCAAGATTCATTTGAAAAGATCTAATTCCTACTATGAAAGTTTGAGAAGCAACATCAGGTTGTCTGAAGGACCCCGGAGGTTTGTATTTTCTTTTGAACATTTGAAAGTTTATTGGTAATTAGGGTTGTGTTTATACATGTAAATCTCTTGAAGGATTGATAACATGTTTTACATGTTGGTTACCGATCAGTTTGATGAAGAGAGATTTGTTGCTACTCTGCTGGATTGGGAAGGATTGCTACCAAGTGAATAATCAGGAGTATTGAGGCTTTGTGAGTGAAGCATTGCCTCATAGGACATTTGGTCAGCACTAAGTTTTGATGTTTAGATCTCGACGTAGGAAAGACGATGTTGGTCATAGAGCTCTGACACACACATGGATCCCTAGGTTAATGGTTAGTAAGTAAGCTTGATGGTACCTAGAGAGGCTGAAAGCTTTAGTTCATCTTAATCCCCCCTAGATAGATTTCCCTCATCAAGAATCTAGTCCATGGCATTGTGATGCCTAAACTGATGAGAGACCTTGGATAGATTTCTTTGGTCAGGAATCTAGTCCATGGAATTGCAGTGCCTAAATTATTCATAGTTCATACAGTTTGAGATCTTCCTTGTACTTGTTTTGAATACCTCCCTTGTTAAGAGAAAGTGTTGAAGAATGTAACTAGGTTTGGTCTTCATAAATGTATTGAGTCATTATGCAATGTACTTATAAAAATAATGAAAAGAAAAAATCTATTATTATTTCAATGACTTATTAAAGCATGGGTTTCTTGCTTGGGTTATCATGTTTTAAGTCAAAGTCCCCTTTGAGGACTTGGATTTATTCTGATTAAATAGAGTCATTGTACATTTCAAAAGGCCCTTCTTGGGCTTTTCAATTAGATATCTAGTGCCTTTGATACATGTGCCACTATTTTGGTAATTTCTTGATGAAATAAGAAAAAGAAGATTATAAGAAAGTTAATAACAAGACAAGAATATCATAAGTATTTATCAAGTATAAGAAAATGTTTCTTCCTTTCTGATTTTCTAACACGTTCTCCCCATAAGTTGGACATCAGTTCTTCCTCACAACGCAACCCATGCCGCTCCTAAATTTTCTGATTTTATATTCTTTTTGTTTAATCTGAAAGACACTTGGACTAGTCCTTCCTATTTTAGTTACATTCAATGCACAGTAAACACATTAAATCCCTTTCAACCAACCAAGACTGATATTTAAAAGACAACCATTTTCTCAAGTAACCCTCTTCTTTGAGCAATGGAATCTGTGCCCCTTTCTCAAATATATTAAAGTAATTAGAATTATTAACAAAAGGGGAAAATGTTAACCAGGGAATATTACATGCATGCATCTACTTTTCATATCTACCTACATGCTCTCCACATCGTTCCCCTCGATGTATTTGAACAATTTCCTACGCATGCAAGCCTAGAAGAAACCCCATTCTTGGCAGCCATCAAAAATCTTGTCCATTTCCTTTTTTCTTTGATTCTTTTGTCCATATATAAGGTCTTGGTTTTGGAAGTAAATAATGTAAATAAAAGTTGAATCCTAATCGACGCTTATTTCAACAAAGGACTCACCTCGAGCATGTGCAACTTCAATGGCTACACTGTATAAAGCATCACATGAATGCCAACACAGGTCATTAGTTTGCCATTGCAATTCCACCCATTGATTCCCTATAACAAAATAAACCCTTGGTCCCATTGAAATGAAAATTGAGAAAGTCACACATTTTTGTTTTATCCCTTTTAAATAACATAAAATTTTAAACTTTTTTAATTTTTTTTTTTTTTTTTAAATTTAAAAACACTAAAGTTATAAAACTAATAATATATGAATATACACTTTTAAATTATATATCTCATGTTCTCTAAATTAATTTTGATAACTAAAATTAAATAATTCACGTTTAAATAAAAAATTATTACAAATTAACACTAACAAAACTGATAAAAATAATGGACGTGAAAACAACGCCAAAATACTAAATCTATATCCTAACTTCAGAAATTTTTGTTGGGTATAAAAACTCTACCAACAAACATATTCTTCAAAAATAAAAACTTTTGCCTGCCTGAAAAGCTAAAGAAAAGCTTTATGTTTAGATTCATTGCCCTGGCTGTTCACTATAGAAAGACATCGTGAGTGTCCTACAACGACTCTAGAGATATAAGTGCCCCGTAACAACTTTGCGAAGTCCCTTATTGTTGGTCTCGCTTTGATTTGCGAAGTTTTCTATGAAAGAGGTGTTTTTTATAAATAATAATTCATTTAGTAAATGTTTATAAACATTAATTTATAATAAATATCACTATTAAAATTAATTTAGAATAAATATCAAAATACACATATATATTTCATTTTATTAAAAAATTTTTTTATCTAAATTATAATTTTATTTCAAATTGTATTTAAAAAATATGAAACAAGATTCTTAACCATAAAGCTTTAGTCTCATTTTACTATGGAGGTTCCTAATCTATAGTATACTTTGTTACAATATTATGGGTTAATACTATGACAATCAATACCACATGTTTAAAATGGCAAAACTTATTTCGTGGGCTATCAGCCATTAAATGCAGTGGGGCATATCCTGCCCACCGTTAGATTTAAATTCGTTTAAATCTAATGGTGGGCGGTGTATGCCCAACCACATTTAATGACAGATAGCCCAAGAAATAAGGTTGGCCGTCTAAAATATCATAAGTCACTTAATATGACACTAGTTCATATGAGATTATTTTATAATAATCAATTTAATTAAAAAGGTAAAAAATACATAACTACTTTGGAGATAAATCGCTATCATTGAATTGTGTGTATTACTATGAATATTCTAAAATATTTCACTAAAATTAAATCTCTACCATTTATCTAATAATGATTTATAATTAAATTAAAATTCTAAAACCCCTATTTCAAAATAAACATACCTAACATTATATATATAATTTTAAATAAAATATATTTAAATCACTCAAATAATATTCATCAAATTATCTTATTGTTTGTTTGATAAGAAATATTAATTTTTTTTTCCATTAAAAAAGATTTAATCCAAATTATATGTATAACGTATCCAAATTATATATATAACTTTTTAATATAAAATATTTAAGTCATTAATATATTAATCATTATTTTTAATGAGTTAAACTCAATATTTTTAAGTTAATCAAATCTTAATAATAATTTATTTTATAAACAAAATTTCTAAATACCAAAATAAAACTCTTTAACTACTTTTTTTTTTATAACATAAACCTTATTAATTTATAACATAAACCTTATTAATGTAGATAAATGTTTTTGCTAAGATAAACCATATTAATGAAGACAATTTTTAATGAGGTACATACCTACCATTATATATATAAATTTAAATATAATATATTTAAATCACTCAAATATTCATCAAATCAGCGTATTGTTTGTTTTTATAGAAAATGTTGATTTTTTTCATTAAAAATGATTCAATCCCAGTAATAGATATAGCTTTTTAATAAAGTATTTGGGTCACCATTATATTAATCATTCTTTTTAATGAATTAAACTTAAAATTTCTACATAATCAAATATTAACACTAATTATTTTATAAACAAAAATTCTAAACACCAAAATAAAACTTTTAACCTTTTTTAACATAAACGTTATCAAAATGTAGATAAATTTTATAAAAACACATACCTACCATTATATATAATTTTAAATATAATATATTTAAATCACTCAAATATTATCAAATCATCTTATTGTTTTTTTGTTTAAGGGAAATATTGATTTTTTTTCATTAAAACCATTCAATCCAAATGATAAATATGACTTTTTAATACAAAGTATTTAGATCACTAATATATATATCATTCTTTCTAAAAAAATAAATTAGATATTTTTACATTAATCAAATCTTAATAATAATAATTTTTTTATAAACAAAATTTCTAAAAACCAAAATAAAACGCTTCACTTTTTTTAACCTAGACTTTATTAAAATATAGATAATTTTTATTGACCTTTTATGAGCACAATTTTACCTAAATTCCAAATTTAAAGGTGAGCAATAAAATTTTCAAATTTTTTTTTATAGTTGGACGCTTTAATTTTTTATTTTATTTTTTAATGATGGTAGAAATAAATTTAGTGCTATCAAAAACCTAAAAAACATTCAAACTCTTGAAGCATAAAAGCTATAACTCAAATTTTTAAAAAATTCAGTTTTTCATAATTTTCCAAATCAAATTATAGCTTTATCCATTATTATTAGATTACTTTATTTTAAATTCAAAAAATCAAATAGTTTGAATGTTTGAATTGCATTTTTTATATCGGAAAAGGATTCAGCACCATCAAAAACTCCAAAAACACCCAAAATACTAAAGTTTAACTACTATAATCCAAAATTTTAAAAAATTTTACCATAATTTATTATAAACTCGCTTAAAATTTCTAAATTATTGTGTGGACTATGGCTTTTCCCACACCCATATCTCTCTCACTAAACCACAGCCCAACCAGTTCACCGTGAAGAACTGGATTCCCGGATTCTCTTTCCGCACAGTGTTGTTGACTCATCTTATTGTTGCGACGTATAAACATGTACGTGAAAGAATAAAAAATAACGAATATGTCTATTCAGGCGGGGCTGGCGTGGCTGGCGTGGATTCGCTGTTCGATGGCGCCCACACGGCATCTCGGAAGTTGAAACCCACACTCAAGATGCCGTACATTCAGTGGAGGACCCCACACGTCAATCCACCACGACCAAATAATGTACCCGTCAATCTCGACCCATCAAAGGATGTCCTGTCCCCGGCTCAACTTCACAGCTTCGTCTGATGGCCGGTAAAGACATCATCGAATCTTCCCTTCCTTCCTCTGGAAGCAAACTCAAGGCTAAAATATGGAAGGAGAAACCAAGACCTCTCCTCCCACAAGCAAGCAAGGGCAAACGGGAGAAACCAAGAACTCTAACAGTATCAAGCGAGACGAAAGGGGAGAAATTTGAGATGGCGGAAATTGAAGTTTCTTTCCCATTTCCTCCTGTGGATAGCGCGCCTCAGACAGTCAACATCGGAGAAACAATTGCAACAATCTTGTCGATTCAGAACCTTAGCTCCAGCTGTTATGGAACATTGGTGGCAGTTACGATTGAGTGGTCACAGCCAAAGGGCACGTTTACTCTTTCTTACAGAGGATCGCCCTCGTCCTCAGCTTTGGCTTCGGCTTCGGCTTCGGCTTCTTCATCATGTTCACAGGCGGTGAATCGCGAAGTTATCAGCTTCCCTGGAAACACGGGATCAATGGAGCCAGGGAAGCGCATTGCGCTCGACTTATCGTGTACCCCAAAACGGCCGGGTCTGAGCCCGGTGACAATTGTGGTCGATATGGGGGAGAAGCAAATTGTGCGCACTGCTACTTTGTTGGCCAAAGGATATCCGCCTCAGCAGCAGAAACAAGACTTCGACTTTCCAGTTCCAGAGCACTTGGAGGAGATCTTCAGAATGAAAAGAATACCAGAGATCCTTCGTAAAGGGCTTTCTGAAGAAACATATTGCGAGTACTTCTCCACTTTGTTATATTTGGAGGATTTCCATTTGAAGGTATGTTTTTCGCTCATCGTTGCAAGTAATTTCCAACTTAATGAGATTTTAGTAGGAAAATAGTAATTCGGGTAATTTTTTTTAAGAAATCTTGCAATAGGAGTGTTTGAATCATGTTTTTGATAATGTAAATGGATTCAGCACCATCCAAAACCTCTAAAGCACCCAAAATATTGAAGTTTGATAGCTATAACTCGGATTTACAAAAATCTTTGCCAGATTTTTTAAAAATCTTACCTGATTTTCAATGATTTTCAAAGCAAAAAGACAGTCCACTTAGGCTACTGCTTAAAGAAATACGTTTTTTATTATTATTAAATTTTAATATATAAATATAAATATATAATTAATAAAATTTAGAGTAAAATTAATAAATAACATATAATATAAATTATTTGTTATTTAATATTGGAATGGGATAAATAAAATGTATTAATTTAAATTAATATATCTTTTATAAAAATATTAAAGTTTTTTTTTTTTATATTAGTAGTTTTCTGAGATGTAAATTATCTGATATCCATTTTAATATAAAGTTGGTTTGTAAGATATGGATGAACTACACATTAGATGGTTTGAAATGTCGATTGAATCTTAACGATGTGATTAATCTCAAAGATATTTTTCTAGATTATGGAATACAAAAGTATTAGAAAATGTAAATTTTCAGAGATTAAATTTGGATTAAAAATGTAGTTGAATTTGTCCAAAGGTTTTTGGATGCATGTCATTAGGTCTCTTGTTAAGACACTTCTAGATGTTAAGTCTGGTTAAATTTACAGTTTTATTTGACCGTTATTTTTGAACATGATCATAATATAGCCTCATGTTTAAAAATCAAATTTTGATTAAAAAATATAATTAAATAAAATATGTTATTTAGAAATCAAAATTTAATTTAAATATAATTAAGAAATAAAATGTCATAATTAAAATTGTCATTATGAAAGAAAATACAATATATAAATTATTTATCATTAAACTTTATTTAATTTATTTAAGGATATGTTTATGAAATGAGGTATGTGTAAAATTGCAATGTATTGCTTAAATTGAAGTAAAGGATATAAGTTTAAAATGAAATGTGGTAGAAATTGAAATTTTGACCATTAAGCTAATTATGAAATAAACTGTTATTTTTTAATTATTTTAAATATTATTGGTTTTCAATTGAAAGTTGACTATCTAATTCTTTTCAAATTTATAATTTTTAGTTGATTAAATAATATTTCTATTATATAAATAGATTCAGCATTTTGAAAAATTAGTATAATACAGTAATATAAATTTATAAATTTCACAAATAAAAAGAGCCAAATGCAATAGCCTAGATATTTATAAATTTCACAAATAAAAAGAGCCAAGTACAATAGTCTAGTTGTTTATAAATTTCACAAATTAAAAAAACCTAAATGCAGTAGCCTAGTTAATCCCTTTTATCAAAAAGTGAACTATATTATATAAATTTCGCAATTTATTATATAAATTACAAAACTGAAACTTATAAATCTCACCAATTTAATTGAAATAAATTACAAAACTGAAACTTATAAATCTCATCAATTTAATTGAAATATAATATAACCTATTTGGTAAATAAAAAAATATAATATATCTGATTGTTTTTAAATAAAATATAAAAGTATTGTACAGTTAAATTCTTGAAATGGAACGTGGTATAATGTGTTTGGAAATTCAAATTTTGTTTTTAGCCTCTTTTTTTTAAGTTCCAAACTCATTAGTCACATATCTCCCAAATCCCAACAGCTCAGCAAACTGAAACTAAAAGGCACATATCCAACTTTACATGTACAACATCTGGATTTTTTTGTGACCATTATTTTTTAGGTTATAGGATATTAAATGTTATTGGACATATACTCTTAGTTTAAATTTAAATCTAACTGTACTCAGTATATGTCTAATTTCATTTAATACTTTATACCCCATAAAATAAAATATGTATAATAAATTTTTTAGCACCAGAACCAGTGATTTGAAATCTAACGGTGCCCAACCTCATTTAATATCCTATAGCTCAAAAAAAACATATATAGCCGACTCTCTTAGCACAAGAACCTAACAGGGAGTGGAAAATATTTCTTGAAGTTACACACATAATGTAATTGTAATCAGCCATGTTATATGAGAGCCTAAAACTTATCATGAAAATTCACACAGAATGGTTTGTTTTTGTTGTGGAAGCACAGGAATTGAGTGAACAAAGCGTAATGGTGAAGATGAGAATTGACAAGCAGTCCCCCCTACTGGTAGTACTGACATTGCAGGGCGGTGGGAAGAAGAAGAGTGGAGGCCGTTCACCCTCTACACTAGATTCTGTCAGCGTCAAGGATCCTAATAAAAAGGGCAAGGAATATAAGGTCAGTGCTTTTCTGTTCTCTCTTTATGTAATTTCGATTCCATGGTCTTTTCAACTCCGTCTGCATTTTTCACCACTGAACTTTTCTGAAACGATTGAAACAGGGATGTATCAATAAGGTCGAGAAGAAAAAAGTATTCGTGAGATTCGAACAGCGATTTAAAAAGAATTTCGACATTGAGTATGAGGCTAGGTTTTCATTCAACAGAAGCAATATAATTAGGGGACATCATGCAATTGCAAAAATAAAGGACTTGAGCAAAAGCTTTTTATTTCCAAGCGAATCCCCTTCAAGGACAGTGCAGAACTTATATCCTGATCAGGGAGAAACAGATATAGGAATTGATATAACTCCTTTCAATCCCTTGCTTAATTCAGATCAGCTAAGTGCAATTATGGGTTTACTCAAATGCAATGGCTCTCCACCTTACCTAGTCTATGGAAAACCTCGGACAGGCACCACTGCAACTATTACTGAAGCAATACTGCAAATCCATGCGAACAATCCAGATGCCAGGATTCTGGCTTGCACGCCTTTCAATCGCACATCTGACTCTCTTCTCAAAAGATTCATCGGCTCTCCCATTCAGGATACCGAGATCTTCAGGTTGAATGCAAAGTTTCGTGATTTATATGATGAAGTGCCACCAGAGATTTATTCCTACTGTTGCTACAACACAGAAGAGGAAATGTATTTTTGCCCTCCCCTGAATGAACTGAGCGAGTACAAGTTAATTGTTTCGACATACATGAGCTCTGCGAGGCTTCATGCCAGTGGGCTTCCTGCGGGGCATTTTACCCACATATTCTTGGATTCAGCTGGACAAGCTTCCGAGCCAGAGACAATGGTGCCTATTGCAAATTTCGCTACTGAGGAAACTGTGGTTGTAGTGTCAGGTAGT